>JAPYYZ010001051.1:0-17173 GCA_030522705.1 Eretmocerus eremicus
GGAGCAATAAATGTTTTCGCTAGCTTCAGGTGGAAGCTAGCGAAAACATGCATATCTTGTGCGGGTGTGGAGCAATAAATTTCTTAATGCGGCAATAAACTAGCAATAAAAAAGCAATAAAAGATGGCATAGTTAGTTTGTGATTGTGCTCGATTGCTTGGGCCAGCTTCAGGACCCCCGAAACGTTGGCATTCCAACAATAAAAATTGCTCGGCCAACTCACAAGAAGTGTTATTCATTTCAAGATTATACACCATTCCGAGCACAAGAAGAAGAGAATTCTAGGAGAAGAAAATTGGATTCGAACAATAAATCAACAACCTCTACAGATGAAATCCTCCCTTAATCCACGTTTTTATCCCCCTTTCCTCCTTCAATATACCACTGAATTATATGAAACGAAGCTCTTCTTGTTCTACTCACCAATATCTATCTAGTGTTCGTTACACATTTCATCCACTACCCTCAATAAAATTACGCCATACCATATCTTCCCATCTTTTCTCCTCGTGTCCTCTTTGGTGTTTCTTTATCGTTGGCCATAACTCTTGAACTTTATTCTCCATTCTTCCCAAAAAATAAAATTCGTTCAAATTCAAAATGAATGGCAGAACAATGGATGATTTCCATAGGTGATGGGATCTATTTCGATTCATTCTAAGTTGTGTGAGTTTGGAATTTCATTGAATCCAAATTATGAGTAAAGATTTTTATCACATTGTAATGGATAATATATATCAATTCTTTTGAAGGATAAGAGGAAAATTTGTATGACTCCTAGGTCCGATGACTCTCAGGTTATGTCCAACACGATTCTTCAAACTCTCCTCCTTTGATATTTGACGCAGGACCATCTTAGCATCCTAACCTCGAATTGTGATCTAATCTAACCCAAACAGTTCTGATCAGAGTGGGGAAAAAACTCATCATAATGCATGATCAAGGGCAAGAGACGACCAGGATATCAATTCTTGTATCAACAAGATAAGCTCAGAGAAGAACAACAATCGACTTTGGGAAAATTCAAAAATAACGCTTGAGCCAGAGGTATACCGGAAGAGCGGAAACCACTCTTCTGAGGGGGCGTTGAGAAATTGTGATAATATGATTTAGCAGCGTATATAGTTAGGAATTGACGATCGAATGATGAGATTTGTTTTCTAGTAGCTTTGAGATGAACTGTCCCATTAACATGTAGAATCGATTTTTGATCACGTTATTTCCATTTCTAAGAAATTTGTTGAATAATGATGTATGATACCGTTTTGAAGGAGCATTCTGCTAATCTCATTGAGCAGCGTATTTTCATGGGGAATCGTGTATTTTCCCACCTGTTCCGCTCACCAGGGCTTGGTTTGAACGCAAAAATTCCCAGAGAACTATAATCGATGTGAAACTGTATGTTCAGTCAATATCAGGCCATATTCCCGCCATCCAAGTAGTGAAATTGCTCGAAAAATTCAATTTTCATCCAAAAACGCTATTTTCCCGTCATTCGGCTACCTTTTTTCAGTTCTCTTTGCACTTGGGATACCAGGGAAAAATTCGCAAAGAATCAATTCCGATGTGAAATTTCATGTTGAATCCATATCCGGTCTGATTGTTTGGTTTCAAGGAGGTAAAACGCCCGAAGATTGGGATCTGACTACATTCTCGGGATTCACGCTGCTAAAATGTAAGAAGAACTGGATTTTCATCCAAAAAACGCTAGTTCCCGTCAATGATCTATCTATTCCGTCTTCCAGATCCTCGGATCATCTTCCATTTCCCTCGGGAATTTTACCCCCTTGAAACCAAATAATCAGACCAGATATAGATTAAACAGGGAATTTCACATCAGGAATGATTTTCTGAACTCTCTTTTCCGGTATCCAAAGTGCAAAGGGCACCGAAAAGAGGTAGAGGAATGACGGAAAAATAGCATTTTTGGATGAAAATTGGATTTTTCGAGCAATTTCACTGCTTGGATGTCAAAAATGAGGCCGGATATGGATTCAACGTACAGTTTTACATTGATAATGGTTCTTTCAGAATTCTCTTGCGTTCGAACCAACTGTAGTGCACGGGGAAGGTGGGGAAATATACTATTTCCTATGGAGAAATAGCGTTTTCCTGATGAAAATCAAGTTTTTCAAGCAATTTTACTGCTTGGATGGCAAGAATAAGGCCGGATATGGATCCAGCATAAAATGTCACACAAATGTTGATGTTTTAGATTCTTTTTCGAATCCAGAAGCGTCGTCAAGAGTCGCTCTAACGTGCTCACTCAGTTCTTCAGAACGTGTATAGTCAAGTACTCAACTGGAAAAATGTTGGCTCGTGTCGGCACGGTTGGATATTTTCTTTCGGAGTCTGTCGAAGTTGAAAACTTATCCCTTCGTCATTTGAAAACGATCTAGGGGCAGTAAAAAAGGATTCAAGAATATTGGGAAATGAGAGACACCCAAGTGAACAAGTACAATCGAACGAACCAAACATTCTGGGTGAAATGTAATATTCTCCTAATAATTAATTAGGTAAGAACATCACACACTCATATTATTGATACAAAGTTTGAGATTGTTCCCATGAGACAAAGTGTGTTTGATTCTAGCCTGAAGAGCGTTGTACTTCAACAACCGGAATGTTGCTTATCGAACCAAATCAGCCGGAAAAACCGATCAATTCAGTTATATATACCTCTATACGAGCGACCTGCAATAAAATCATCATACCAATATCTAATGAGCTTCGTTGCCCAAGGCGTGAGAACGCTTGTAGAAATCATGGAAATTTGGGAAGCTCAGAGTTGGAATCGTATGATAGCGAATCATATTGTGAGGCAAGGGAGAACGACAAACACGAGCGAAACCCGAGGTCACATGGGAGAAGAGATGAATCAAGATGAGATAGAAGAGACTTGTATGAGCAAAGAAATCGTGAAGACCGCAACGCATCATATGAATCATCGCAGTGTAATCGGCACCGGGGAACGGACCACAAAAATGAGATTGATAGCGGAGAATGTACAGACCATTTGCGGTACGCGCGGAAAAATAGATCGCACTATTCGAGTAATGAATCAAGACATCAAAATCGTAGGGAATTGAAATATTTAGAATCAGAAAATAGTGACACAGATTGCGACAGATCAGTCTACGGACTTATTCGATAATTATTTGTCTGACAATAATCAAGAATACCGGAAGAGAGATCACGATTCATCCGATGATAGAAGATCTCGCGGAAAAAAATCGTTAGGCGAGAAGAATCGTGAACGATTGGACGAAAGCGAATATGATTCCTGGTATGAGAAATTTAGACGTCGAGATCATTCGAGAAGAGAAAAACGTTGCAATTATGAATCTCGGGGGATTCCGAGGAAGAATCTGAGTTAGCTATTGAGCTTTGTTCCCCTATACAGTGGAAAATGTGAAAACTTGGCGAAGTTTCGTGATGACGCAGAGTGGTTGCGAGACGAATTTTAAGATGAATCGGAATCATATGTTTTGAGGGCTCTTAACTTCAAACTTAAGGTCCGCGCCACAGAAAGATTTTCGTCACAAATATCACACTATGAGTCAGTCAGGAGGTTACTCAAAGATATGAAAACCCAATATAGCCCATCCGGTGAACCAGATAGCGTCAAATCCGTATTGGAGGCCGTAGAACAGAAATCAGGTAGAAACGTAGCTGCTTAAGGGCATCACGTTCAGAAATCGCACAATAAGTTACTAAGTGCATATGACGCCGAGCCAGGGTTAGGGAAGTGGGAGAAACGCCTATCAAGCGCCTGCCAAAATTTCGCGTCTATCAGATAAGCACCTACTTCTAGCGAATGCCGTTATTGTTATTAAATCGGACATTTTGAACGCGATTGCCCAAAGATGTTGCGTGAGTCAGAGCACTGCAGATGTTGCAACAATTCAGGCTATGCGCATATCGAGTGTCAATTCTCGAAGAGGTACATCAATTCCGGGATCGTTGCAAAACAGATAGCGGAGCCGGCAACGTAGTTATTAGCAAGAAACTCAAATTGAACGAGAGTAGGTCAGGTAGACCACCAAGCCGAGGCGCGCCACCCGAACCCGCGTATAAGAATACCGACAATAGGCGTGACATGTATCGTCGTAATGATGATCAGTTGCTGAGTCGGCAGAATTCGGATCATCATGATAATAACCGTAACCGAGAGAGGAATGATCATAGAAATAGTGATAGGCGCAATGATTGTGATAAAAATGAACGCCGAGTATATGGTAATCGCGATAGACGTTTTAGTCGAAAATTTAAGAGAGACAACGATTTTCACAGCGATGGCGGGGGTTCATATCGACCAAGTTAATACAAAAATAACCATCAAGTGCATTTTGAGACCGCGGAGAATATTTTGCGCGCAATGGAAGACGAGATTCAACCGGGATAACGGTTATCAATCCGAACAATCTCACAGCAATAGAAACGAGGAATCAAATTCTTCAAACTTCCAGGATGCTCGACCCGAATGGGAGGAGTCGAAAAAAGCCAATCAGTGAAATCGAAAAAAGTATGCGAAAACACGCGATGATTCGACTGGCGAAAGCAAGTCAGAGACGTTATCCAATTGTAGAACTGTCAATCAATTCTATCGAGCGAGGCGCGGGTCGATTTGACGCTGACACCTGGTGCGGACGTAACACTCTCAGAAACAAGTCGACTGAGAACATGTACATTTATAGATGGGGATTATATCATTTTGATCAGTGGCGTTACAGCAGGTGGATGCTATACATTAGGCAGAGTGTCCAGGAGCCTCAGTGGGATGATTATGAAGTTCATATAGTTTCTGATGATTTCACGACCCAAACGGATGGATCATCAGGCTGGAGAGAGTTTAAGGGACACGGCGGTTCTATTGACGCAAGAGCGAGATTTCTCAAACTTGCTGAACTGCAAATCCCATTTATTGATTATGAGAGATTCATCATACCCCCGCGGATTAGGCAGGTGATCCATGCACGAGTAAAAACCGAAGAAAAAGTAGGATCCGTCTCTGTTTAGGACTTGGGCGCTGGAATTCTATTCGAAAACTTTGTAGCATGTAATAGAGATAGGAAAATTGATGCAATTTGTATCAATATGACCAACAAAGGAATCGATTCAGAACCTCCAGAAGTCGAACTAGAACCAAGTGAGACAGTGATAAGTGAGGATATTTTTGATTCAGTTGAAGAAGGAAATTTTGAGACTGAAGTGAAAGGAAAAGTTAATGTCCTCAGGTTGGCGATAGAGGAAGTCAAAGACAGACCTACACAAATTTTTGAAAGACTTGATCCCAAATCTTTGAAGCATTCGAAGGAGAAGGAAATACAACACGTAGAAGATTCATTGGAAGAACGGCCACGACTTCTTGGATTACCGGGGGAGAATTTGAGAGCACCTCATTTAGTGACTCATAGAATTGAACTAAGATCAAAAGAACCAATTGAAGTCAAGCGCTATCCACATCTGCCCGAGATCAAAACTCAGATGCAGGAAGAGATAGACGAACTCTTGGAAGAAGACGTTGTCGAGCCTTTGGGATCCCCATATTCGAACCCAATGTGGATTGTGAAGAAGAAACCAGACGCGAAAGGGAATCTAAGATGGCGTCCAGTAACTGACTTCTGTCAACTGAATAAGATAACAGTGGGGAATAGTTACGATTATGACCGATATCATCGACAGTGTAGCAAATGCTCGATATGTTACCGCGATCGACTTGAAGTCAGGGTTCTACCAGACCCTCATGCACTCTGCTGACGCAGCAAAAACGGCCTCCAGTGGCACTTTCACGTATTTACGTATATACTAATACGGAAGGCCTGGCATGGAATTGAAAAACGCCCCTTATACCTTTCAAGGGCTCTTGGACCTCGTGTTAAGTGAGCTCCGAGGGCTCGAACCCTATATGTCGTACTTAGATGATATAGTGGTCTTTGCAAAGGACCGTGGAGAACACGGCATCAGATTTCGAAGACTCATAAAGCGCCTAGACGATGCAAACCTTACGTTCTGCGGACAGAAGCTTGGTTATTGGGTCATATTGCGGGCAATGAAAAAATCCGGATGGACCCTAAGAAAAAAGAGGCAGTTCAAAACTATCTCGTACCGACCATAACTAGGGATATCAAGCAATTCTCAGGACTCGCGTTTTATGACCGTCGTATTGTCAGGGGCTTCACAGAGATAGGTGTACCCATTGAGTCAATTGCTGAGATCGAGCGCAGAATTTGACTAGGGAATTGAGCAACAAGAGGTATCCAAAAAATTCCGGGATGCATTGTGTAGTGAGTCAGTACTGGCCGCGCCAGACCTAACACAGGAGTTTTTGATAACAACAGATGCGTCCAACTATGATCATCCGGTTGCATATGCGTCTAGATCTTCGGAAGCAGTCAAGTTTAGTTGCTAAACCTATGATCGCGAACTCTTAGCAGTTGTCTACGCCGTTACAGAGCAGTTTAGGCATTCTTTATATGGTAAAAAATTCACAGTGATAACCGACCACGAGCCGTTGAAACATTTTCACAACATGTTCTGAGAGTGACATGAGTTTTGGTCGTCCTAAGGCAGCACTCAGAGGATACGAATTTGATATGACATATCAACCAGGCAACGAAAACCCATACGTGGATGCGTTTTCGAGAAATCTTGAGCTTGCAGGAGGGGAAGAGAACCAAGAACTTCCGAGGGTAGGATTATACGAGTTAGCCGATAAACAGGAAGCCGGAATGTTGAACGAACTTGAAGCAAGAGTTTTGGTCATAACGCGCAGCCAAACGATGGCAAGCCAAAAGAGAGCGCAAAACTGCGTCGGGGCGAGGATCAGATGCTGAGACAAGTCTCGCTGAGATTTTAGGAAACCCAAGCGGGAGAAAACAAGTCAAAGGGGAAGAATCAGAATCCGAGTCGAGCACCGGGTGGCCATTCCCCGATATGCAATATGATCAAAAAGTATGAGGATCATCTGGGTGGAGAAGAAATTTTGAGTCAAGCACGAACCAAATCAGACGCCTCGAAACGATTCCAAAGAGAGGGAAAAATTCGTGCCGAAGTACAGATCACGAGTATTCCTAGGAAAGGGCTCGTCATGAATAGAGAGAAGTTGATACCGTGGTTCGGGGATACGGTCAACAAAACTCCACCAGAAAATACGTTTGGGGAATCATCTGAGAGAAGGGATTCTGCAAAAATTAAAGAGGAGACATTCTTGGACAACGTTTTGGGGAACCTTCGGGATCAAATAGCTTCTGCACACAGTATCAAGATTCGAAAAATCGATTGAATTTCACTATCAACGACAACAGTCTCGATTTGACGGAATATGGAAATTCACCGGTCCACCATGCTGACTCCCGCGGAGGAGCCGCACAGTGGGAAGTTATGAAGAATTGCGATAAAAATTGGGTAATTCACGAACGGGTCGCTCGATTCGTGTGAATCCAACGGCATTCAATTGGTAAATTCATTGTTTATAAGGAATAACCCATGAAATGGGTCGAAGTTATTTAGATGCGAGGCACTGGCTTGAAAATTGATAGAAAATTTTGGGCTGATGAGTGTATCTCAACTTTGAAGCTCTGTGAAAAATCTCCGGGCGATTCAATAATCCTGAAATTTGGTGTCATGACCCCTCTCAACTTCCCACTGATGAAAATTCCATGGAAACTATATAATTATGATTCACCTCATCATTATGGGAACTTTATGTAGGATTAAGCTAGAAATGTGAGACTTGGATGGAAAAATCAGAAAATTATGAGCTTCCCGAATATATGCCTCCCAAGGCTGTGTGATGAGGTTTTTGATTGATGAAGTGATTAACATATAAGATGCGGACATTCCATGTAGCTGTAGGGACGCAGTTTTGTGGGGCCGTGAGACTTTCGGGGGCGCGTGGACCTATTTCTTACTGCCGATCAGCAATAAACTTCCATCGAGCCGGGCGCGCTTTGCCTCCACCTCAGGTGAACGAAACTTCATTAACCTATTGTAAACATCCTTCATTGATCGATTGAGTTATCGAAATATTTGCAATCGTTCCAATCTGACTTCATAATCTGATCCTAGACATCGATGGGATCTTTTAGGAACTTGAATGATAGGAATCGGACAACTTTCAGCATCAAGAATGATGATCAACGATATTCTTTCAATTGAGGTCTTGATACCAAAAGTAGTCCGATTTCTTTCGTTCAAGTTTGTGAGAGATCCTCTTGATGTCTAGAATCAGATTGTGGAATCGAAATTGGACGATTGTGAATATTCCGATAATCCAATCGATCAATCAAGGATGTTTACGATGGGTTTTATGAGGGTCGGTACAACTAAGGTGGAGGCAGAGCGCACCTGGCTCAATAAACTTTTCCACTGAGCCGGGCGCATCTTCCCTCCACCCCAGGTACATGGGCTCTCATGAACCTATTGTGAACATCCTCCATTGATCGATTGAGTTATCGAAATACTCGCAATCGTTCAATTATGATTCTACAATCTGATTCTAGACATTGAGAGGATCTTTTGCAAGTTTGAATGGGAGAACTCGGACAACTTTCAGTTCACAAATGATGATCAACAATATCGTGTCAATTGAGGTCTTGGTACCAAAACACGTCCGATTTCTTTCATCCAAGATTGTGAGAGTACCTCTTGATATCTAGAATCAAATTGTGGGATCAGAATTGAACGATTGCGAATATTTCGATATTCCAATCGATCATTGAAGGATGTTCACGACGGGTTTTATGAGGGTCGGTACAGCTGAGGTAGAGGCAGAGCGCACCTGGCTCAATAAATTTTTCCACTGAACCGGGTGCATCTTTCCTCTACCTCAAGTCCATGGACCCTCATGAACCTATTGTAAATATCCTTCATTGATCGATTGAGTTATGGAAATACTTGCAACCGTTCATTTCTGATTTTACAATCCGATTCTAGACATCGAGAGGATCCTTTGCAAACTTGAATGGGAGGAATCGGACAACTTTCGGTTCAAGAATGATGATCAACGATATCGTTCCAATTGAGGTCTTGTTACGAGAAGACGTCCGATTTTTTCCATTCAAGTTTGTGAGAGATCCTGTTGATGTCTAGAATCAGATTGTGGAATCAAAATTGAACGATTGCGAATATTTCGATATTCCAATCGATCATTGAAGGATGTTCACAACGGCTTTTATGAAGGTCGGTAGTTGAGGTAGAGACAGAGTGCACCTGGCTCAATGAACATTTTTACTAAGTCGGGCGCGCTCTCCCTCCACCTCAGGTACACGGACCTTCATGAGCCTGTTGTGAATGTCCTCCGTTGATCGATTGCGTTATCGAAATATTCGAAAACGTTCAACTTTGATTCCACAATCTGAATCTGGACATCGAGAGGATCTCTTACAAACTTGAATGAAAGAAATCGGACTACTTTTGGTATCTATACCTCAATTGAAACAATATCGTTGATCATCATTCTTGATACGGAAAGTTGTCCGATTTCTATCATTCAAGTTCCCAGAAGATCCTATCGATGTCTAGGATCAGATTATAGAATCAGATTGGAACGATTGCAGATATTTCGATAACGCAATCGATCAATGAAGGATGTTCACAATAGGTTAATGAGGGTTCGTTCACCTGAGGTGGAGGCAAAGCGCGCCTGGCTCGATGGAAGTTTATTGCTGATCGGCAGTGAAAGATAGGTCCACGTGCCCCCGAAAGTCGACCGCAGTTTTACGGCCCCACAAAACTGCGTCCCTACAGCTACATAGAATGTCCGCTTCTCAAATGTTGATCACTTCATCAATTGAAAACCTCATCACACAGCCTTGGGAGGCATATATTCAGAAAGCTCATAATTTTCCCAATTTTTTCATCCAAGTTCCAAATTCTTAGCTCAATTCTACGAAAAGTTTTCATAATAATGAGGTGAATCATAATTATAGAGTTTTCATGAAATTTTCATCATTGGGAAGCTAAAAGGGGTCATGACACCAAATTCCAGGATTATTGGATTGCCCAGAGATTTTGCACGGAGCTCCAAAGTTGAGATACACTCACCAACCCAAAATTCTTTATCGATTCCCAAGCCAGTGCCTCGCATCTGAATAACTTTGACCCATCCCATAGGTTATTCCTCATGAACAATAAATTTATCAATGAAATGCCGTTGGATTTACACGAATCAAGCGACCCGTTCGTGAATAACCCAATTTTCATCGCAATTTTTCATAAATTTCCACTGTGAGCCGCTTGAAACGCGACAGCTGATAACGAGATTGAAAAAGTACCTCAAGAAGTGGGGGGGTGCGGATTTCGGCGTTTGTTGTGGGATAATAAGAAGATCGAGAAAAGTAGTAAATTTGAAATACGAATTGACATGTGGGAGAAAGGTGGAGGAAATCTGTCGAGTTTGATCAAGAACGACGTGAGATCAGGATCGTAGGATATACCGGACCAAGTAGTTGCCGATTTTCAACAACCAAAATATCAGCCTGTAGTGAATCTTACCAGGATCGATCTCCCGCAGAATGGAGAGCCAGCGCATGATGTGCACCACCTCTTATGAGAGGACCTTTCGAAATGAGCATCCCAGAGATGGGAGTGAACCCATTGATGGGAGGAATTGAGTCAGCTTCACAAGAATCATCAGTAGATGGTACAGGGCTTGTCTCAACATCTATGGACCGATCTCATAATAATCTGGCGTCATGTTCAACCAATTACGAGGAACATGAATCATGCGCACAGCCGCTCAATTATCTCATTCATGACACAGATATCCCTAATTTTCCGGAAAGCAATTGCTCATTTTTCCCTCTAACCAAAATATACAACCTCGTTGTATCACCCCTGGAACCTCGAAAATGCTTGCTGGAGAGCCAGCATTCAAAATCGTGTAGCGACTCAACAAAAGCAATCAAAATATTCTCATCTGAGAATTTGTATGGCGATATAGATTCAGTTCATGTTTTCTCGCGTGAGTTCAACATTAATATATGTATTCATTTCCAATGCAAAAATGCGGTCAAGTTTTTCATGTGAGAGCCAACGATTCCTAGAGTTTTGCTCATCTTCATTCAGTCGGAAATCATGACACGCCCGATATTGATTATGAAACCATGGAGCCGAGTTCTCGAAAATATGCAACTGAGTGTCGTGACTGATCAGCTAACTAATGTTATTGCTCGCATCTACATGTCCGGGCTTACTAAAGGTGATTTGAAATTTTGAAATTGAGATGTTGGAAACCGCGCAACCGCAAGTTATACGGGGCACCCGCAGGATATGGCGTCCGCGTAACCTGTGTAGAGTTACTTGGGATACGTGCGTTGCATAGTATACACCCCACTGCAGTTCATCCGGGTTACTCTCGGCGCCGAGCGTTCTGGAACATCTCTTGCTCGTCCCGGATCCATCCAACTTGCTATACAAGTGTGTTAAGATCATAAAATCAGCATATTCTTTGTTAGCGTTCTAGAGACTCGAGCATTCCTTGCAGATAATATTGTACGATTGGAACTGATTCTCAGAGTCGAGGGGCGACGCGTGCACGCAGGAAGGGAGGCGCCCCTTCTCTAAGTGCCACGTGCCGTCAGAGGTACATTGACAACTCGCGTCAATTCGGTGCAGGCGACGGTGCTCACTTTTGGCTCGCAGCTCGCCCCGCGAAAATCGACGCGGGGTCCGCGGCAATTTTTGCGGCGCCAGTGGTGGCTCGTGAGGCCAGGCAGCACGTGCAAGCTCTGCGCTTATCTTGCCCTTCCCATCATTTCGATAATGTGGCCTACATTCTCGCAATTCGCGGAGCAGATGGCGTTACAATGCATCTCCGAATCATCATATTGATTGAGTCACAATAAATCAAACACATTGCCCAAATTGCAAGCCCTCATGGCGACTGATAAACTCAACCGAACGGAACAAACTAAACCAACAACTGTGCCCGACAAACTACATGATGAAATTCGGGGTTCCCACTGAACAATTGAGGATCACAGCAGATTTCATAGCTTTCCGCAAATCCAATACCAAGTCAACGAGAAAATCACGAAATTCACTGTGATTCCCAATAATTGAGTAAAAACTTCGGATTCTATCGTTTAGTTTGTATTGCCCATCCTTTCGAGAGAACTGTGGACGAGTGTATATGAGTGGCGAAACTCCAATAGTGGGCATATGAAGTATCGGAGTGGAAAAAGGGGCTCAAATTTCAGAATCACGCTCAAAAATTCATCTGGATCAAAAATCTTTGAGCGAATCATCGCTTCCCAGGGAACAAGTGATACAGGAGAAATGTGGGGAGAAAGAAATTTGGCAGGTCCGGAAATCGGACAGACCTCGCGTGTGACTGCAAAAGTTTACTAGAGGGGGATGTAACCATCTCGGTTATCGGCGACCGATAGTGCAATAGAAGAAAGGCTCGCATATGAGTCACAGGTCCCCATGAGGGCTTGAGATTCAGGGAATGTGTTTGATTCATCGCGACTCAATCAACATGACGATCTAGAGATGCGTCGAAACGCTATCTGCTCCGCAAACTGCAAGAATGCAGGCTACGTTATCAAAACGATGGGGAGGGCGGAATAAGCCTGGAGCTCGCACGTGTTGCCTGGCCTCCCGAACGTCTTCGGCGCCGTGATAATCGCTACGGTTCCTGCGTCGATTATTGCGGGACGGCTCGCGAGTCACGCCAGCGAGTACCGTCACCTGCACCGAATCGACGCGGTGTGGCAGTAAATATCAGTCGGCCCGTGACATAGACAAGAAGGGCGCCTACTATATTGCGAGTGAAGGGGAACGCTACAAATTGAAACATTCCTACCCAAAGAAACTGTTAACTTTGACATTATGCATGCGAAGAGTTCTACTCAAAAATCCATACATCTTGTGTAATCCTGTAATTCTTTTCAGTTCAATATGAGGAAATTTCAATATACTCGCTAGCTTTTTAGTCTCAGTATGAGACCCGGGATCCAAAAAGTGGCGAAAATTCATATCGATCAATTCTACGATGGTGATGTGATCCCAGAAATCTTATATCGAGGATATCTCTTCCTGCAATGTGAAACAGTTGATCTATGCTTTTGTTGACACTGATGCTCAAAAATGTCGAGAATCATTGATTTGAATATCCTAATCTCGTTTCACATTTCCTCCGGCATTTTGCTTCGGTATGTCGAGAGTCCTGGCAGTATGAGCGGGAAGTGGCTCCCGATGCTAATTGTTTCTCGACTGGCACTCGCTCATCATGGATTGTTACATGTTTCTCAGCAATTCACTTCGATTCCCTCGAGTTTCTGAGACTTTCTAGTGACATGAAATGTTAGAACTGTTCTGTCTGTCAAGATTCTGCATTGGTCCGAGATTTCATCGTTTTTGGGATTGAAATAGAATCACTGTCACCCTGTTCGGGGGATGGAACCTGTGATCGCTTTCTATACACACCTTGCTGATGTAAGAACAAGGACTCTCTCAATGTTTCCAAGCCTGACATTCCCTCCTCAGTACATGATTCGACGTAGAGGCGCAATACTTCATCTATATCATCAATGCCAAATTGGGAATGCGGTTTGTTGGAATGATCCATTGCGATTTCGGCGAGTAGGATGATATCATGGATATGATATTCATCCTTCCTTCCTCAAACAGTCTTATGCGGAGCTCTGCCATCGTTTACATACACTACGATGATCGTCTGCTAGGTGAGTACTGACAGCTGTGTTTGGAAAGTGCTCCCACATCAAACGTTGTGTTTTGGCATATTTCGGCCTCCGGGTCGTGTTGCAGGTATTCACTGCGTGCGCTTCGCAGTCCTGCACCATGGCAAGAGTTATATCGGCTCCACTGGTCTGGACTGCGCAATTCTCGTGAATGATCAAAAACATCTACTCTGGAAGTTAGTTGCAAATTCCTCGCTTGCGATACTTGGCGGGACTTGAACGACAAATTTGACCAATGAGTAAGGACAGGATGGCGACCAGCCAAGATACCGGTCAAGGCAACGGTCCCGATACCGGTCAGAGCATTAGTCAAAGGATGGAGAAGACCGTCACATGCACATCGTCACAAGTAGGCAACAACGCTGAGTCGCGCAAGAGAAGCCTTGGCAACGTCGACTCCGACTGCAGCGTCAACGGCACTGCAGTCGGCCGCTAAGCAGCCGAAGCAGACGGCAGCGTCTGCTTCATCGCCGAAACAACTGTCAGCTGTTAAAGTGAGAGACCTTGCAGATAATGTTAAGATGCACCGGGATGAGTTAATTGAATATCTAGCCGAGGGTAAGGAATCTGAGCGTAAAAAAATCACTGCTCACTGCAGTTTTGGAAATGTTTGGTGCGTTCACGAAAGTTTCTGGCGCGTATATGATTGATCAGGCTATAAATGACCCCGCATCTGAGTGCAAAGTTGCCATGAATGGAGCATGTGTCAATGTACAACGTGCAACTGAGAATATACGCGTGCTCAATTCTGTATCGTCTGCCATGAACTATTCCAACGTGCTGAAGAATAGGCTCGGGAACTCGGGAAGTAATACACAGCCAGCACATGAAATAATGCTTGCCCGCGGTAAGGGTTTCCCAATCAACAAGTCAGATGGGATCATTCCACTGGCACACGAAAAAGAACTTGATCTCTTAGTTTTACGTCTCGGCACCTGCTCTTTAGAGCTCTATCCAGACGGCAGGCACACGAAAAAAAAGTACTGGTAGTTTTGACCAGACCCACCTTACTGCATATATTGTGGCCCGCTGGAACCGAATTTGAGGTCGGTTTTGCCCACCGACCTCTTGTCTTTCCGGAAAACGAAGAAAATAGCTGAAAATTCTGAAAATACTGTAAATTGCATGAGCCCTTTCATCGATAAATATTTTTCCCCATATTCCAAGCTAGGAATTTGTACTCAGAGGTGATTGGGGTCGCTGATCACGAATTCGGAGTCAGGATTGCGATTTTCCCAAATCCAAGATGGCAGATCCAAGATGGCGGACCAAGAGTCTCCAAGAATTGCTCATTTCGGCTCGTAAGAGTCTTCTCGGGGGTTTTTGGGGTCGTTGATCACGAATATGGAGTGGGAACTCCAATTTTCCCGAATCTAAGATGGCGAATCCGGAACAGTGGGTCCAAGATGGCAGATCCAAGATGGCGAACCAGAATTTAGCAAGAACTGCTCATTTTCGCTCCTTAGACTCATCTCGGGAGTTTTGGGGGTCGCTGATCACGAGTTCGAAGTCGGAATTGCGATTTTCCCAAATCCAAGATGGCAGATCCGAGATGGCGGACCAGGAGTTCCCAGAAACTGCTCATTTTTGCTCGAAAGACTATTCTCGGGGGTTTCTGGGGTCGTTTATCACGGATATGGAGTCTAGCTGTTCCACCGACGAATTCCAGCGGAGATTGCGACCGATCGCTCTACCGGCGTTCGAATCGTTGATCTCTTATCCCTCCCTCTTCTTGTAACGAACTCTCATATCTTCAAATGGACTAAGAAGCAGGTTCTTCTTCCTTCCCTCTCTGGTCTCGCTCGTTTCTTTCTTCAATGTCCAACAGAAATACGCCATCATATCGATTTTTCACCTCCCTTAGTACCGTTGTTCCATCTGACTTATGTCCTGGTGAAATCGTTCTTCTTGTCCTCCGCTGTAGTCTCCAAGATTCTTGGATACGTAGTCAAGATATGAGTCCAGAAAGTGCACCTTCAGGTTCATCAAGCAACCTGAATCCCTGAAATTCTCCAACGAATCTCCCTTCAACCTTTGGTATCCGGGACTCTTTTTATTCCCCAGTAAATTCTAGAAAACTTCTCTGGAGCTCAGCCAAGCCGCTTTCTCTTTGCGATCCATTTGCGAAATGAGTTTTCATCTTGGAAGAGCGTACAAATTCGCGGACCATCGAAAATACCTTCCATCAACTTTGCATCACTGATAGCGAGGAATTTGATTCCTGAATACTTGAAACAGTCACCATCTTCATTCAGAGCTCTGACAAATTGTTCGTTCAGCCCAAGTTTGATCGATTCCGTCCCAACGCCCGTGATCAGCGACCCTCAAAACCCCCGAGATGAGTCTTATGAGCGAAAATGAGCAGTTCTCGCGAAATTTTGGTTTGCCATCTTGGATCCGCTATCCTGGACCCGCCATCTTGGACCCACTATCTTGGATTCGTCATCCCACATTCGGGAAGATTGGAGTTCTGACTTCATATTCGTGATGGAAGACCCTCAAAACCCCCCAGAAAAGTCTTACAAGCCAGAATGAGCAATTCCTGGGAACTCCTGGTTCGCCATCTTGGATCTGACATCTTGAATTTGGGGAAATCGCAATTCCGACTCCGAACTCGTGATCAGCGACCCCCAAAACCCCCGAGATGAGTCTTAGGAGCGAAAATTGGCAGTTCTTGCAAAATTCTGGTTCGCCATCTTGGATCCGCCTTCTTGGACGCACCGTTTCGGATTCGCCATCTTGGATTCGGAAGAATTGGAGTTCTCACTCCTCATTCGTGATCAACGACCCCTAAAACCCCCGAGAAAAGTTTTACGAGCCGGATAGACCAGGCGAAATCACCGCCACCGTTCAGGAAAATATTCTCATGGAATTTTCCCATGAGACCTCCTCCGGAAGGTCCTCCTGATTGTAGGGATGCATGTTGCCAGGCGGAATTCTGGTGCAAATTTGTTTAAACCGAAATTGTTTAAACAATTACCGAAAATTTGTTTAAACCGAAATTGTTTAAACAATTACCGAAAATTGTTTATTTTGCTCTGAAACTATTTTATCTAGGTCACTTGATTTATTTTAAACAAAAAAAATCTCCTGTCATTTTTTGCTAAAACGCATTGTTTTCGAGTTATGAGCCTTTGAGAGTTGGAAAAACGCGAATTTTGCCACTTTCAGCGTTGAATAAGAGTAATAACAAAGTGGAAAACCAATGTTGCCACCAGTCATAATTGTTCATTAGGATGTCCTTCACAAGATCTAATGACAAGAAGCGATGTTTCCGGTCCAAAACCCACTATTTTTGGAAGTTCTTGATGAGCAGTTTAGCGTGTATTTGGTATACCTATATATACCGTGCACAGGCGCCTGGACGATGTATATAGCTATACTGAATACACGCTAAATAGCTCATCAAAAACTTCGAAAATCAACGGGTTTTGGGGAGGAAACATCGCTTCTTGCTAATGAAT
>JAPYYZ010001052.1:0-18604 GCA_030522705.1 Eretmocerus eremicus
TGATTGGAACTCCAATCAGCTCTGATTTGAAACCAATCAGTCGCGTGGATGCATGGAACGTTCAAATCAAGGAATGATTGGAACGGGTTTAGAGTGTAAAAATCGCTACTTTAGGCATGATTTTTAGGGATTTTTACTATAAAATATTGTATGAACCCGCGTACAGACGAGTGGTTTTGGTACGAAGGACTCGTAGCACTCGCTCCGCTCGGGTCACAAACTTTCCCGCGCACAAAACTACCCGTTTACGTGCGGTATCATAAAATATTATAATTGCACCTCCGCATCGAAGTTATGTGGTTTTTGCCACGATTTCGGGGCAAAATTCCGCACGACGGTAATGGGGCACTTTCCGCCCCGAGATCGGGGCCGAAACCGCACGCTTTCGCCCCGGTATGCCTAATAGTTATTCTCTCATCCTTGTGTTTAGTGATCGGTCAACATCTCGAATTATCGCTAGTGCGAGAGTTATTCTCATCATTCTTTCATCCCATTCGGATTCCAGGCCATGTCATAACTATGCGAGTCGAATAGTATATTACGCAACTAGTGATTGAAGTGGGCCAGTCTCTCCCGGGCGTACGATTATCGATATACCGGGTGCGATAAAGCACCCAGGAATGATGGCCCACTTTAGTTCAGAGTTGCGTATACTATTTTCTATCATAGCGAGACTAAAGTACGCCCCCCTCCCCCTCCTCACCTCATATGAGACACTGAACGGGCGTACGATGAAACACGCGCAGAAAGATGACGTGAATCCTCCGACTCAGAATAGGTAACCTGGAAGGGGGGGGGGGGGGGTTGGAACGGGTTCCGGAGCGGGACCCCAGTAGGGAGGTTGGGTACAAATCCCCCGCCCGCGGGGTCGACTACAAAAAAATTGTGAAAAATGATAAAAAAAACCATCGATCAGACTAAACCTCCCTTACACTCAGTTCATACTGGGGCAAGAGTTAACAATGCATTTGCCCATGAAATATTAAGTGACAAAAAGTGAATGACAGAATGTTAGTTATCAGTTTTCAAAATTTCTCCTATAAATTTATGAATTACACAGAATGATCGTCAGCGAGTGAATTCTCTGCTAAAATATATTAGACTCTGTCAAAATCCTTCCACTTTAAAATTATTCATCCTAATAGTTTGGAATTTTTCGTAATTCAAATTGTTCAAACAAAAATCTAAAAATTGTTATTAATCGGTAATTGTTCTTACACTGTTAAAATCGTTATGACATCGTAGAGAGTCACGGAACGAGTCATTTGCCGAGTTGCTATATCTTGAGCGTGAGTAATGTAGACGAGTACAACTGTCTGAAACATGATCGACTGTGGCGTCCTCGGTAGAGTGCAAGCCTTTGGATCCGAAGGTCATGTGTTCGAATCCCGGCCTCGGCACTTACTAAAAGAACTTTTTTCAACGATAATTTGGCCGCCGGGAGTAAAGTTCCAAAACTGGCAAGAGATGTGCTGTGTCTCATTACTCTCAAAAATTATGGACTAAAGTACGCGCTTTAGTCCCTAATTTCAGGGAGCAAATCAAGAGATTTCCTCCCTCTGAGGTACTTAAAACCCCGGCTACAATTTGTATCGGAATAAATTTCATTCAGAGGGGGGACTCGCACTCACGCCACTATAGTCGGTCACTCTACCGACTGCTCCACAGAAGCTGTTGGGACCAGGGATGGGTGTACAAAATACCTTGGTATACTGGTAAATTCTGGTAGTCTGAATGTTTTGAAGTTCCCAAGACGATTTATATGGATTTTCCACCGAGGTTTGAATTTGACATCGCAATTGGTAGCAGTTATGAAGATGATTGACCCATTTTTCAACATTGAGGTATAACCTATCATGGTTACGTTTTTCTGCGTTTTTTCCAAATTTGTCGAGTGAAAGCATACTATTTTTAAGACCTTGAGGACATTGAAGCAAGAGAATATATTGAATTATTGAGTATCTACTATAGTACAGCTGATCAACATTTGAGATTGTAGTAAGTTCCATCCTATTGACAACAAAATCATCTGTATTATTAGCATTGACAAAGCCAAAACCTTGCTTAAACGTGATAATTTTTGCATGTTTCCACACACATTCTGTTGCTTTGGGACACTCATGAGTGTGTTATCCTAAGTATGAGATCATTTAAACTTCAAAATTCACAATACTCGCCAAAACATATTCCAATTCAACTAGTCGCTTGGTCTGCTCTATCCTTGGAAGTTCTCTCTCAATGCTTGTGATATCTTACACAATCAGAAATTCAGCATTCCTATGAATGAAAGTTTGTAAGGTATTCAAACACAGAGGATTCTCTAGAAGAAAACAAGATTGATGAAAGATGATCAAACGACAATGACCTCACATGAGAAACATGCAACTCTGAGGTTGATATTGGATTCCGTTATGAAACCAAATCGTCTTCTCTCACAGAATTGTTTCTGGCATTCTTTGATAGATACATTCTTAGCTTAGAAAGTTGTGTATTACTTGAGCTAACTTAGTATTATTCGGTTCCTCAGATTTCTCTAATGAAGGGTGACTCCGCTACCTCAAGAATCGGTAGGATATTTTTTTGTCCTCAGAGTTACTTGCTGCCAATACAAAGATGTCATGTGATTATCCTTTGATTCAGAAATTGCCAGGGAACGGGAGTGGAAAATCGATTTATCATCAGCTTCAGAAATCATATCTGAGTAACCGGTGCTGGTTTCCTCTGATCCAAAGAGCAAATAAAAATTCTCTTTCATTGATTTACTTGCCAGTTGGGGTTGGACATGAGATGAATCTAATAATCTATCTCTGAATTCTCTAGCACACGCTCTGTAGCCTGTCAGAAATCGGAGAGAGCTAAGCGATCCTATTAACTCAAATGTATGTCAGTGATTTGCATCAAGCTCATTTCATGATTGGTTGAGAACATATTTCTGACAGGCTACAGAGTGTGTACCATAATTAGAATGAGATTCATTTCATATTCAACCCTGGACGGCAAGTAAATCAACGAAAAGAAGAGTTCTTTGCTTTACGGATTAAAGAAAACTAACACTGGTAACTCTGATATATTATTCGTGGAGCTAATGATGAATCAATCCCTCCCCTCCTTTTTGGTAGGATTATCTGGTCTAAAGGATGATGACATGATATTATCGTGTGGCATCAAGTCACGCTGGGTACAAAAAGCGTACATTCTGTTCATTCTTGAAGTAGTGGAGTCACACTTCAAACAAAAAATTTTAGGAACCGAACAACACTGAGTTGGCTTAATGAATACACAGCTTTTCCTCTCTATCTCTCAAAGAATGCCAAAAACATTTCTAAAAAAAATGAAATTGGGATTCATTAACAGAATTCATTATCAACCTCAGTGTTGCATGTTTCTACACAGAGGTCATCGTCGACTGATCATCTTTCCCCAATCTTGCTTTTTTTTAGAGGATGCTTTTTCCTTGAATACCTCACAAAGTTCTAAGTCACAGGAATGATGAGTTTCTGATAGTATAAATCATCACAAGCATTGGGAGAGAACTTCTAAAGCTACAGCAGATTAAGCGGCAAGTTGAATTGAAATTTGTGTTGTTGAGCATTATGAATTTGATTTAATAGCTTGGATAACATACTCAGTACTCCAATAAAGCAACAGAATGTGTGTGAAAAGATGGCAAAAAAATATATCATCTTTCAGCAAGTTTTATAGATTAATTTGTTGTCAATATGATGAAATTCACTACCATCTCAAATGGTAATCAGCTCTATTACTCAATGATTCAATTTATTCTCTTTCTTCAGTATTCACTAAGGTCTTGAAAATAACGTTTTCACTCGACAAATCTGAATAGATCACAGAAAAACATAATTTTGATAGGTTATGCCTCGCATTTTGCCTATTTATAGTACTCCCGGAGCGAATAACTTTGGTAAATAGGTCAAATATCTCGGCAACTGCTACCACTCGCGATGACAAATCTGAACTTCTGTCAAAAATCCATATAAATCGTCTTGGGAACTTGAAAACATTCAAACCACCAGAATTGACCAGTATACTTAGGTATTGTATACGCCCATCCCTGGTTGGGACACAGTGTAGTATACGTCTAGATAAGTCACATTAATTATTTTAATCAAGCTATTCCTGTCATGAAAACAAATTTATTTGAAAGTGAAGGAATTTAAGTAGACTTTGATTCATTTTAGCAGAGAATTCACTCGTGGATAATTATCTGAAATTCATAAAAATTTTGAAGAAATTTTGAAAATTAATTATTAATATTTTGATTAATTTTTTTTTTTTAATATTTCACAAGTGAACGTATTATCAGCTCTTACCTCAGCATAAATTGAGCGCAGGGCAGGTCTAATCAGACCGATATTTTTATTGATTCTTTTTCAGAATTTTTATCCAGTCGGCCCCCCGCCCATCCCCACCGGGGCTGGACCCCGGACTCCGTCCCTCTTCCCCATTGGTTACGTATTCTGAATCGAAGGGCCCGCATACTCATTTCGCGTGTATTTCGTTGCACGCCAAATCCGCGGCATGTACAGGGAGCAGGGAGGCGTACTTTAGTCCCGCTATGATAAAATAGTACATCTTGTAACGAGTGAGGAATAATTCTCGATAGTACACGACGGCGCAGCCCGAGTGCCCAATCCGCAACTTAACCTCACGCGTTGCACACTATACTTTTTATCACAAGGGGCGAGGAATCTCCCATAGCAACGTTACGATATTCTTCACTGCGCAACATTGCCAAGGGCTGGCGTGGGGTTATTTTTAATAGCGTCACCTCAGTCGGTAATGATTCGCAATATGCAACATTCCGCATGCCTACGCCATGGCGGTATTGGGTACATTCCGAGCCCGCGTGATAAAAATTAGCATACGCAACTCTGGAGTAAAATGGGCCATCATTCCCGGGTGCTTTATCATACACCCGGAAGGGAATGGCCATTTATATTCCCTCATTTTTCGATCATTTTTTCTATTTGGATCAAATTACGAGTTGATGAGGGGTTTTCATGATCTAACTTGGTTTCGTTAACTCTTCCTTCGGTCAGAATCGAAAGTGTATCCGAGAGAAATGGGAATAACATGAGCGTGGTTGGCTACATGAGTAGGGTATACCTACATATTCTCGCTGTCAAACTATCCACATTTTCCTCCAATATCATTCCAACTTGGGTCAAACGAGGAGTCGGCGGAACCAGTCAAGTTAAATAATTGTAAACAGTCGTCAACGATGTATTTTGATCCAGATTTTAAAAAAAGGTCGAGAAGTCTGGGAAAAACTTTTTTGACGGTGATGTAGAGATATTGAGGAATGCTGTGGAAGCCAAGCTTTTCAGCTGATTCGATAATCTTGTGGAGCAACTACGCGTCTAAAGAGATCGTAGCCACGACTCAGTAACGTTGTAAGGTGATATATCAGTAACATATCATTCAAATACCTTTCAGGGTATGAACCAAACATTCAGTGGATGCATCCGAAACTTTATGTTGAACGGCCAACATGTGGGCGAGGCCACGGTACGCCAAGGAATAATACCGTGCTCTAAACGAGTGGAACCTGGAATGTTCTTTTACCCAGGCAACGGTAGCAATTGGTTTAAAGCTGGTAAGCATATCTTCTCAGAGGAAAAGGGGAAGCATTCTAATTGACGCGCAACAAGTTTGGAGATTGGAAATCAAATGGAATTGTTACCGTTGTTCTAATGAATCACCTTCAATCTCCCTCTCTCACACGAATGTTCCAGATGATAAATTCGTTGGTGGGAGGCAAATGGATATACAGATGGATATCAAGCCCAGATCTTCTACCGGTCTTCTGCTCTATATATCCGGGAAAAATGACTTTGTCGTCCTCGAGATGGTGAATGGGACAATTAAGTTTTTAGTCAAAACAGGCAGAGGTCAAATTGAAACCTCGTCGGATGCCAATACTCCTAATGCACTATGCGATGGCAATTGGCACAATATTCGAGGTACTATAAGTCTATCTATGTGAGGTAATCTGTATAATGATTCTTGGTGATCTCACTCCCACATTCTGCCTCTTATTCTAGCTGTCTTACACAAGAACGCAGTCATTGTGTCGATTGACCATAAAGCTGGTCCCCCTGGAATAATGAACAAAAATCTCGGCAATTTCAACGCTAAACACCAAATTTACATTGGTGGTCACCCGTCCCTGCACACTGGCAAAGTGTTGAAAGGAAGTGAATCGAAAGCGCAATATGTTGGATGCATCAATAACATTGTTATCAAAGATCACTCTTATCCACTTGATCCAGCGCACACTCACGGAAAAGTGATCGCTGATGTATGTCCCACAATTTAAAATTATAAACGAATGTTTTATATGTATGTTCATAAATGAATATTCTCTCCGAAGGCGTATTTCACATTTATTCAAGATAATAAGCCCCTATGTAGTGACCAAATCTAGGGAGAGATGGAAGATTTGATAGATATCACTTGAAATAAGTCATTTCGCACACAGAAACTTGAACCTCTTCAAAGTTGTTTACAAGCAATGATAGTATTCAGTAAAAGAAAAATCTACTCAATTTTTTTCGATTGCCCTCTATAATAGAGTGCTGTGAACATGATCGAAGAACTGAGAGTAGTTGATATTATGAAATTACCCAGAAGTAGTGCATCTGCTGAGTCCATCCAAATTGTGAATGCCCGCGCTGAAAACAGAAACCGTTGACAAGTATAACCATTTTTGGAAGGAATATAAGATCTTAGGTCGTCCAAAAGTTAAACTATGATTTGTTTGTATCATCTTTAGATGGGTATTGTGACGTAACCGTAATATTATCAGCTTGGAATGGGAATTTTTCACGGTTCGAATTTGATCAGGAATTCATTTCCGAGTCTCTTGAGATTGTGAAAAGAAAGCATTCAGGCGTTTTCTGATAATGAAATAGTGTAGTATGTACCGCTTCTTGCGTATAGGTGACTAGCCTGGAGGGCGCTATTGAAACATAAGCCAAGCGAGGGCTATAAGTCACTTGTACCAAAAGCACCTGTGCAAGTTGGGTACGTACATGTACTATTTCCCAGCAAAAGTGCCAAGTCTCGGGTCTACAGAGAGCGAAAAGATGGCTTATTCCGCGGGACAATCCATGCAAGGCACACAGTAACCCACTTCCCACCCTGTACACTCGTGTAATAGAATATTTGTTCATGTGGAGATGGAAAAACTTCATATTATGTCCATGTTGTGCTTATATTATGTTGTTTTGAACGAAAAAAATTAGACACACCCACTCTTGGCCAGACAAGGCCGTTTATAGCAAAATCGGACTTTGGCAATAGCTAGCCAAACTTCATTCGAAGTTGGGAAATGGTCAAGTTTGGGATTGTCTCACTTTCTCTTGTTAAAAACAACATAATATGAACATATTATTTTTTCAACGTTCTAAGCTAATACTCAAGGTAAAACTGACGCGTCCGAACGTGATTTGAAGATCCCCACAATGTAGAAGTATACACACTTCGTGCTCGCGTGGCCACTCCGAGCATCGAGGACTTATCTTTCGAAGGGAGCGAGAGTAATATCATCCTCGTATTCGAAATGCGCGTATGTGTACATACAAGGCGGAGATAGACCATTTCCTTTACTTTACCCGACTAAATGAATTTTACCCTAGGGAATCATCGTTTCAGAGCCGCATCGATGAAAGTTCGCGAAGGTCCAGCAGACGCTCCTTGTCGATGACAGCATAAAATTTTCACGCATTGGCAGCCAAGGCCCAGCTGTAGGTATCCACTAACAGTCCTTTATCAGTCAGGATTCGACGCTCGATCAAGTCAAACGCGGTTCGCAGTCAACCTGCAACATATAAATTCACCAGAAAGTATCATACTTATCGTGATTAGGAAGCTTGTCTTGCAGAAATAAGCAATTTTTTCCAAACATTCCCAAGAAAAATTTCGTCAAGATCAAATTGAAGGTTACGATGACTTGCGGATTGTGACAAACACACTGTATTCAGGCCATGTTGTAGCCACGCATTCGCCGGATAAAAAGCCGTTCCTAGATTCCTACAAGCTCTCAGCGATTGAGAAGAAATAACGAGTAGACGACTCTTCAATATCCTCGATTCTAGACTCGTCTAATCCTCTTTTGGTCCAAAGCGCTAAGATATTCGAGGAATCTGGGAACGCCTTCCGTGCGGGAGACGCTCGCACGGCTCCAACATAGCCTTAAAAATCAAAGTAGAATATTTATTTGAGCAAGAGCAGCTGCATGGGGCGGCATTCTTGTGCAGCAAGGTGGCTCCTGTCTACCTGGGTGATAGCGCTTGATATATCGTGAAATGATGTACACATCGTCTCGCGTATGGGCGATTTTGACCCAAAAGTCAGCCTCCTCCCCTTCCCCCCTAAAAATGATAGATGGCGTTGGATATCGAAAAACCCCGAAACACGTGTCCGCTGAAATTGAGGGAGAAGTTTATAAATGGACTCAGATTTGACTTTGAGGGTGACCTTGGCGATTGATTGATGGTCAACTCTTAATTGGAAACTCCTTCTTTTGACTTCGGATTCTAAATGAGCACAAATTTTTACGTCCAATTATGATTTTCCCATAATTTTTCAGATGACCGCTGGGGTCATTTCTGGGGTCAAAAGTCTGCCGAAAAGCGTTTCAACGCGTGAGAGCTCAGGTGATGCACTGAAACGGCTAATGATCTTGAAAAAAATTTCCCAGTTTGTTTGACCTTTTACCTGTTACCTTGCATAACTGTGTCCTTTTCCAGAGACTAACTCCGATTTCTCGAACGGGAATACTTATTATTGAATTTGGATTCTGAGGAAGCGCAACATTTTAGGTTCCGACATGATTTCTTGACAATTATCCAGATGACCTCTGGGATCATTTTAGGGGGCAAAAGTCTATCGAAAGCGTCTCAACGTATCAGAGTTGCGGTAATCCACTAGCTAGGATGATTAATCATTTTGTGGAAAGTTCCTCAGAATTCGTTTGATCTCTGACCTGTGACCGTAGGGAATGACATTATCCGTTTTTTAAAGTTAACTCTGATCTTTCAAAAAGGAATCACTATATTTGACTTCGGATTCTGGAAAAACGCTCTACTTCTTACATTTCAATATTTCTTGAAAGATTTTCAGACGATCCCTGGCATCATCCAAGTAGTCAAAAGTTACATAAGAGCACTTCAACGCGCCAGAGCTGGGGTCATGCACTGCGATGATCAGTAATCCTGGAAAAAGTTCTTCAGAGTTCATTTGACCTCTCAATTGTGAGCTTGAGTATGACCTTGTCCATTTTTGAGGCGAACTCCAGTTTCCCGAATGGTAATCCCTTATTTCAAGCGGGTTCTTGACCTCCAAGAAAGTACTGGATGTCATTTGAAAGATTGTTGACGGGTCATACTTCATCGCGAATAGCTGCAACTCTACAGAACCTGAAGCCAAGATCATAAATTTCCGTTCACAAAACTCGCAAGGACCCTCAAAAATGGATGTCATACCCAAGGTCACATGTCAGAGATCAAACGAATTCTGAGAAACCAAGATGACTGATCATTCCAGTTCCAATACCGCACCTCTCACGCATCGAGACGCTTACGACAGACTTTTGATCCCTAGAATGATCTGAGAGGTCATCTGAAGAAGTGTCAAGAAATCATTTCGAAAAGTAAAATATTGCGCTTTCTCAGAATTCAAATCCAAAAGAAGGATTTCCATTCGAGAAATCGGAGTAGGCCTCCAAAAGAAGACAAGCTCATGCTCAAGGTCACAGATTGAAAGTCGAATAATTTGCTGGATTTGACACATATCGAAATGGATCACTCCACTTCGACGTGTGTACCCTCCGAGCCTCGTATGGTTACGAGGATGCATCGAAAGGATTTTTGATGGAAGATCTTCGTACGAAGGTGAGATGAGAAACATGTGGAAAAAAACGAAAATACGTGTCACTTCCGATTCACCGGAAGGGAGTAAAACACGTATTTTAGTCCCGCTGTGGTAAATTATTTTGTGCTCATTTAGAATCCGAAGTCAAATCCAGGGGTTCCCATAAAAAAAGTTCAAGTTGAGCCTCAAATAATGGCCAAGGTTACACTCAAGGTTAAATCTGAGTCCAATGCGCTGGTTGAATCTATCGGTTGTTCCTGCAATCATTCATTTAGCACTTGATTAGAGCGACGTTTCGACCGCTTGTCTTGCGGTTCTTTTCAAGCTTAAAAAAATTCTTTGACTTCAAGCTGTGCTTGGAAAATGTGCTTAGTCTTGGCTTGTCTGAGATTAATATCTAAATTTTTAAGCTTGAAAAGTACCGCAACACAAGTGGTCAAAATGTCGCACTAATGCAGTGCTGAATGAATGATTGCAGGAAAATCCGATAGATTCAACTAGCGCATTGAACTTTTACCTGCAATAAAGCTCTGTTTTAAGGAATAAATCTGAGTCCATTTTGAGCTCCCCCCTCGATTTCAGGAGACACTTGTTTCGGTGGTTTTCAATATGCGAAGCCATTATCGATTATTTATGGGGAGGAACTGACTTTTGGGACACCTTGTATGAGGATAACAATCATTTCTAATAATTGAGCCTCCGTTAGCGACGACTGTTACCCAGACTTTGTGACCTTGCGTGAGAGACCCGAGTAAGTTTCCCTGATTGAAGGGATTTCACAAAATTTATAAAACATTAGCTAAGCAGATGGAAGCCCTCACGGTGCACAAGAATGTAGTGCCCTGCAGCTACTCTTGATCGGATAAGTATTTTGCGTTGATTTTCAATCCAACACAATTTGTTTCGATTCGCGAGTGGTCGTAAAGTTCAAATTCATCTTAATGAAATTTTTCTGGCAATTTTCACACAAAAATGCCCACTTCTGCAAGACAAGCTTCCTACTCACAATAAGAATGATACTTGATGAATTCATCTGTTGCAAGTTGACTGCAAACCGTGTCTGACATGATCGAGCGGCGAAGCCTGACTGATCAAGGACAGTCAGTGCACTTGGAGCCGGGCCTTGGCCATTAATGCGTGAAAATTGCCCGCTGTCATCGCCACCCTTGCTTCTCTCGGGAGATAAGTCCTTGATGCTTGGAGCGGCCGTGTGAGTACAAAGAGTGTATATTTTTCCCCCGTGAGACCTTCAAATCACGTTTAAAAAAACTTGCCAGTTTTAGCTCGAATTTTAAGTTAGAACGGTGCAAAAATATATGTTTCTATCATGTCGTTTGAAAAGATCCCAAACTTAGCGACTTCTCAAACTTCAAATTAAGTTTGGCCAACTTCTACCAAAATTTCGATTTTGTTCTGAATGCCCATCACTGGTCAAGTGCGGATAATCAAAACAAAATAATATGAACATAAGTATTTTTAACCTGTTTACTTTTCTAGTGCAGTATACTGGACAAACTTCTTATGCGTGTATATGTTGTTTATATTGTTGTAGTATATTGTATGCTATAGCATACAACACTTTTTCGACACTTCGTGCGTAGGAGTGCACTTTACACCCGGACTCGTGACTTTCACTCACGAATTGTCGAAAAATATCTTTCGATACACGGACGCAAATGTTGGGTCTTACATCTTCGTGATATAAATATCACTCGGAGTGCGAAATCCAGCTTCTACGCCCTTGTATCGAAATATACTATTACGATCTGTTTTCTCCATCGGTGTATCTCCCTACAAACCTAAATAAGAGGAAATCGACCCGCAATCATCTTATGAGTAGTAAACTAATCTGCATTCGGAATATTTTTGAGCGAGTTTCACGACATAGGTTACGCTTACAAAAAATATTCCGTAGGATATTATCCTGGGTAATTCATCTAGGTGAGTCACCTGGGTGTTATCCTAGGTGAATTTGAAATCGCTCGCAATCTAGAACATTGCAGAAGCCGCTTAGTATCGCGAAGTTGGGTACTCTCACTTTACATACAAATCACAGATTTCCGTACAAGCAATCATCGATATCAATTCTCACTTTATAATATCAATCGGAAATTAGAAAAGCTGATTTTCTTACTGAGATTCGAGAGGGCTGATATCAACCAAGTAACTGGTGATATTGAATCTGCATTTTTAGCTCTCAAAATAGCTATGAGCTGAGCCACTTTACTTGATGCGGATATTGGCGTACACAAGGGCTGAAATCAGAAATTATTAATCCTATTTTAATTTACATCAACTTTGGTGCACAATTTATATTTGATGTTTGCCTCACCAATAAAAAAGTCAGAGTCTTCGAAGGAATAATTTGAGTCAAAAAGCCCATACAAATCAAAAAATATAAAAACATCGCTAGCAGGGATCCAAGGTTGATGAGTCTTGAGTACTTCAAAACTAGGTATATCAAAACGTACTCTTGAATAAGAATAATTGGGTATTCCAAGAAGGACAGATAAGCATATCCATTCATGATATTGTAACATAAGACGATGGTGTAACTGCAGAGTAGAAAAAACTGATATTAGATGATTGTTCTTCCGACGAAGGTGAATTATTATACCTGGCTAATTCTAATGAAAGGCTGGCTATAGATATTCCTACAGACGATTTGCTGTCCAGCAACTTCGTTATTTGAGGAACTTTCAACACAAGACACATGCCAATAGTGATGAGGCTCAATGCATCTGATAAGTAATGTAGAATCGGTTGCACCATGATTTTGCGCCTGATTTGAGAAACGGATCATGAAATATAGCCAGAGAATATCCATCATTCATACTAGTAATAGTAGCTGTTGTGTAATGCCAATCGTCTCCTCTCGAAATTGTCACTCACCGTGGATATTTTACGATCTCAGGAGACAATGAAAATATTCCTTAACTAGCCTCTGCACAGCAGCAATTAAATTGTGTTTCTTACCCACCAAGACTATGAATTCCCAAAAGTTAACTGCTCAAACGAGCTTAGGAGCCCCAGCTGAATTAGAAGGGCTTCGCACGGTTTCATTTTGTCCGAATCTCCAACCAACGCTATATCTGCACTGTACTCCACTGAACTGTGATGTTGTGACAAGCAGCAACAAACACCACCGAAACACCGCGGGTTGAATGTGAAGACTACAACCGATGAGGCGAGGGCCAAGTGGCGGACCTGCATATGAGTAAACTAGCAGCGAATAGAACGTCGTCTGCTGTATTGGGCATCTGAGCCGTGATTGCACAGCTGTTCCATAACCTAACCTCACCTGATTGATTCAGTATAGCATGCAGTTCTCCTTCCTTATTCATTCTCCAGCGTATCTTCGTCCCTCCCTCCCTCTACCGCACTTCTCAGATTCATCGTGACGATGTAGTCTAATACCAGGGATCTCGGGTACGTTTTCGGCTCTCAAATCATGAGTTCAAATACACGCTTCTGCATAGCTGATGGTGTATGCCCTGGACCCGCTTCATCAAACTGTACAGCCTTTTATATTGCGGCACTCATTGCCGTTTCGCTGTAAAATAATGTTGCAAAAAGCTCAGCCCGGGTCAATCGCTACACGACTCTACACGGGTCAACTCTAGTCGCGCCTATGCAGGTTGTGACGGGGAAGAATTTTCATGAATCATCGTTCTACAGAGAAACGGGAATGAATTTTGAAAGAATCATGAAGGCCGCATAATTCTTTATTCTGAAGTAGGTTTTTGGAAACTCTCGGGACGAAGATACGAATCGTATTCGGCTCCACGCAAGGCAAATATCTAAGGAATTGGCCGACGCCCACGCACTCGGACCGTAATTAGCGCCCCGACCCATGATATACTCTTAACTGCAGACAGAAGGATACAACTCATAAATAAAACGGATCCAGGGCATACTATTTTAGCTCTGCAAGAACGCGCGTATTTGAAATCATGTTTTGAGAATCAAAAAATGTGTCATGATACCATAAATGATGTTTGTTCCGTTCAAGCATGCATAACAAAAAAAATAAGAGATTCGGACTAATACTTGGATGAATGCCGTCTTTCTACAATGCACCATGTGTATATTTGTCTTATACACATAATATTTATGTGCATAGTATGAAACAATATGGATATAAAATGAATATAAATGATGAATATAGAATAGTATGACACAGTATTTCTCAAAATTAATGGATAATGGGTAGTCTCGGGAAAGCCCGAACTACTTTCATATATAGTCGAAACTAGATTTGGTTTCCAAATCCGGCAGATTAGAGCTTTGGAGTCACTTAAAAGTCACAATAAAGCGACATGTAAGTGAATTCAAAGCTCTAATCCGCTGGCTGTGGAACCTAATTTCGACTGTAAGTTCGGACCTAAATCAACGATGTCTCCTAACTGCTTTATTGTACGGCAAAGCAAGAGAAAAAGCATTTAAAATATCACCAAAATGTCTATCAATTTATGTCTTGTCATTTTTTTCATAGCTTTTTCGAGGCTTATAATTTACGAGGAAGAAAGAAAGAAATCTCCACTTCATTTAATCATTTGTAAGAGAGTTGGAATTTTTGGGATCGGATAACTTTCTTTGAAAGTCAACCGATCCTAAAAATCCCAACGAGATATCGTAGTTCAATTCAAAACTTAGATTTGCCATTTTTCAGTGTTCGTCCTACGTTTTTTTGGGTGCGAGTTACGATGTTCCGGAGAAAAATCCTATTTAAAAGAAAAAAACCGTCTCCTTGGATCTCATTGCAACTGCAGGCCTCAATCATCATGATTTCTATTCATGCAATTTTTGTAAAAATGATTCTTTAGAATACATCGTGTCATTCCGTTGTATTGAGCGTACCGAGGGGTGACTGACATCTTACGAAGCTGTTCCAAAGCTCTAGTTAAACACTATAAGTAGTTATATAGTGGATTTTTCTACATTTATTCATTCGTATTAATTCCCTTATGGCAAGTCTACACATAGGTACAGCTGGAACGTCGGTACTCAAGTTAGAATTTCTATGACTGATTTATTTTGAGCTCCGTCTCAACAACCAGATTGATTAATGGCTCGATTAATGGCCTTTGATCTGATCTCGCCAAACTGCGATGTATTTCGCGGGGTCGGATAAATTTCATGGAAAATAGTTGAGTGCATTCCTCCATTTCGGGAGCCTTGTCCAAATCGAATCCAACGGGTGTCAAAACGAGTCCTCTGCTCCTTCTTTGATATCAATGAGAGTTGAGGGTGGTTCGGCGATTGTAAACATACCTTCTCCAAACACATGTTAGAACATTCAAAAGCTCATCTCAAAGTATGTAGAAAGCAATACCTCCAATTTCGATCGTTGGGAACTGTGACTTTGCATGCTCTTTAAATACGCATGGAAAAGTTGAGAATAATTGAAGCTGCAAGATTATTGGCAAAATCAATAATTGCGTTCAAGCGGTTCCTGCATGGATCATTTTTTGAGGGGCCCAAACACTCGGTCAGTATCGCGTGTCTCGCGCATGTGTAGACGTGTGGATAGAGAGAATGTGTGTATACAATGTACGCGTGGGCGAGCGCTGGTGCATACGCGGGCCTCGCGGGAGACCGTGGAGAGCCGCTTTGAGCTCACGCGGTGCGCACGACGCGTAGAGCGTGAAACGCGCAGTTGAGCCCGCAGTTATTGCGTGCCCGCGGGCCGAAGAGCATCGTCGGCGAGCCGTGCGCCTCTGTCGTGCCGTGTGGTGTTGTCGAGTGCAGTTCTGTGCACCTCAACGACACATAGGCCAGCGATCAGCCCAAACTCGGTGAGCGCGCTGACGGGTATCGAGGCCGCGGCTCGGGGCGACGGGTGCACGATGTCGGGCGCAATTGCATCACCGGCAGCGGCTGCACCGGGGCTCGGCGACGTCGACAGCGGCGGCGGCAGCAGCCACTTCAGCCTCGTGTGGAACACGTTCCCGCGCAACCTGTCCTCCGGCCTGTACAGCCTCCTCACCTGCGAGCAGCTGGTCGACGTCACCCTCGCCGCCGACGGCCACATCCTCCGCGCGCACAAGCTCGTCCTCTCCGTCTGCAGCAGCTACTTTCGCGAGCTCTTCAAGGTTCGTGCAACGCATGTGCGCACATCCTGCGTGCGGGCCTGCGCGACGAATACGCGACTCGGCCGCGCTCTCTCCAGCGCTCGCCCGGAGCCTTCTTCTGGCCCCAGCGTGTTTATATTTATCCGTCGCCGCGGTTGCTCGCTCGGCCCACATTCGCTCCGCCCGGGTCGCTGCCCCGTTGCCCGAGCCGTTGCCGCCCCGCACCGGCGCGGCGGCCCTCTGTAGCAACGTGAGAAATTACGCGGAGCAGCCCCGGAGGGGCGAGCCAGGCTGATATTTATAAGCATTGCCTTCTTACGGCGCAGTTTTGTGGCTGGCCGCGCGCGCGTTACGCTACACCCATACCTGTGCACCTCGCGCTCGCATCGCATCATCTTTATGTCATTGATACACGCCCGCCACGTGTGTGCGCATGAATACACGCTGCGCGCGCCGTGTTTTGAAAAGCGCTGTGTGCATACATTATACGTATGGCGCCTCGAGTGAATGTGTGCTCTCACAGTAGTATAGTATATAGTGCGCACTATAACCATGCGTGCATCCCCGCGCTACGTTTGTTGATTGTAGTAGGTGGATTGCGTACTACTTCGAAAACTAATTTGAATATTTTGTGAGTTCAGAATCGCGGATCGACTAGTAAATAGCGATCTGGAGAATCGCAGATGTACTTGGTGTAAAATGGCTTTAGAAATAAAAATGGCTTTAGAAATAACTCAAAAATTTAGAATAAACTCAATCGAATTATTCGGACTTTGTTACAAGAGCTGGCTGCGAATCGCGCGTGAGCCAAAGTCCGTCTGCTCTCCGACATTACAGTGGATCTCGCTTGATCCTCCTCGTGGAGAAGGAGTCGGCAGGAATTTCGTATTGGAAGGGATAGATTGATAAGACTGTTCCCCTCGGATACATGAGTACATGATTATTTTCTCTTCTGCTTATTCGGGTTGCGGCTTGATCTTTGGATCTCGTGTTCGCCGCCCTAACCATGACAATTCGTCGCTTCATGTGACAGAAAGGAAATACGTTCTTGGAACTCGGCAAATCAAGATTGAATTTTGGTCCTCGGTCTCTTTCAGATCTTTTGCCTGCACGATCAGATTTTAATATTCTTATCTCATGACTGATTCACGAAATCGCCGATACTAGGACGAAATATTACTTGAAAGAAGATTTTAAGACTCTGACTTGCTTTTGAATTTTGGGGCACATACCTCTGTGTGTGTGTGTGTGCGCGCGCGCGCGCGCGTGTGTGTGTGTGCGTGTGTGTGTGTAACGTAGGCATACCTATACATGAGTTGTTGTGCGCGCTTCAGGGCAACACGTGCAAACACCCCATTGTCATATTGAAGGACGTCAACTACAGGGATTTGTCGGCGATGCTGCACTTCATGTACCAAGGCGAGGTGAACATAAAGCAGGAAGACATAGCCTCCTTCCTCAAGGTAGCCGAAGCACTCAAGATCAAGGGCCTCACTCGGACTAGCGACGACGACGTAAGTATTAAGCAAGCGTTCTCTCCGCGGTTCTCTCCGAACTTTCACGTAGGTAGTCCGTCTTTCTCTCGATAGTAATAACATATTGTAATACTAAAAGCCTAGCCAGGCATCAACCACAAGTATTTCTTACATCCCGTACATACAGAAGCGGCTGGAGGATAGGACGTATAATATTCGAGTTGTTGATTTCTAGATCGAAAAAGTTTTAGAAGATGAAACTACATGGGCTAAAATTACAACTAGTCTGCCGTGTGATTTGTCCATGTAAATCCGAGCCGTTGCGCCGTGTTAGCTACGGATTGTAATTATCTTGGGTGAATTTATCAAAGAATAAATTCACCCAAAATTTCGAGCAGTATTGGATCGATGGAAGAAAGGCAAATAAAATCTCGCCGAAAGATAACAGGATAATTTACGGCAGACTTTGGAACATAGAATATGGGGTTCGACGCATGATGGAGGGGGCGCGGGGAGCTGTACTAGACCAAAACAGCAAAAGTTCTCGTTCGCCGAGTTTACATATGACTGGATGATTCAAACAGGGAAATCTTCATTTCTTCAAGTAGAATCCCGCAAGGGTATAGCTTTTCCGAGTTTTTGAAGAAATTTGCATCTACGTCTGAGTTGAGAGTTGAGAATAATCAATTTTGACTCTCTTTACGCCTTCGAGTGAGAGGGAGTCAAAATTGAAGTTTTTCCGTAATAGGGCTCTCTGCTGACTCGAGCTGCCACGATGAATGTGTAAATTGAAAATCCCTTAGTAAATGCTCACCTAACCCCAAAATGACGTACAATTCGATGGAAGCCAGATTCCTCACATATCCGGGTTTGCCCGTTTTCCACCCATGAACCTCCTCAGCATCACGGTTGATTATCAAGATCGATGACATTGTTTATTCGGTCCAAAGTGGTGGTTGGTGGACCTTAAAAAGTGGCATCAAAGCCAAGCACCATTGGAAGTAGGTGATTTAGTTTTAATTCTAGACGAAAACGTCGAACGGAATCATTGGCGCAAACGAGTCATTGAACGCGTTTTGCCTGGTTCAGATAAACAAGTTCGAGTTGCAGAAGTTAGAACTGCGTATGGCAACTTTTTGAGACCTACTCGTAAATTGA
>JAPYYZ010001053.1:0-21566 GCA_030522705.1 Eretmocerus eremicus
CGCATGGTTTGCGCCGCGCGCAACTCGTGCTCGTAAAAATTCGGACCAAGTCATATGCTACGATAAGGGCGGACGGACAAATATTCCAATAGCTCTGCTAATACTAGTTGCAGAACCTTCAGATTTGAGGTCGCGAAACCTCACATACCACTCATCAATTTCGAGCGTCACAATTGTCTTTTCTCGAAACTGTCTCGCTTCGTTTTTTGATTAGAGAGTCACAAGACACGGCGTGAGATTCACACATTTCCGTGGATTTTTTTCATTTTTTGGAGACGACTCTGGAACATGCGACGGACGTCATATGACTACTGGGTTTGGAATATCGAAATGAGATTTGTAGTCGATCCAATCACTCGGGGCTGAGATACAAGGAGTTGGAGTTCATGATTTTCGACCGCGAGGCCGTCGCCACCGCCGGCTGCTCAGCTGTTGTTCGCGTCTTCTGCTAATCTGTATGTCGCTCGCAAGCTGTTGTTCGCGTCTTCTGCTAATCTGTATGTCGCTCGCACAATATTCGTGATCATACCGTTGGATTAAGAATCCGGCGTCCTCTCCCTGCACTGAAGTAGACTCGAGATGAACTTTAGTTTGGACTCAGCAAATTTTTGATGGGTACAAGTGCCGTCGCAGGGAAATTCACTCTCGCCCAAGTTTGGCTGTGCGGTGGAGTCCGAATTCCTTAATGGGGCCGCAACGCTGCTAGAGCCCGGCAGGCGGCGCGACATGCTTGTCCAGGGGCCAGTGGATTCTCCAATCAAGCTCAATGAATAAGCTGAGGACGTACTGAAACATGCGAGAACTTTTCGAATATTTCATCAGAGTGAGTCTCTACTCATGTAGGAATGGAAACGGTGTATTTATGTGGGATTATAGTATCAATTCCTATGATTATGAACTTTTACGGCTAGAACTCTTCTCCTCTGCTTCTTCTACTTTTTACTGGCTATATCATTCTGTTTATATAGCAGCTATGAGTAGGATCATTACCCACTAAACAATAAATGTTCTTGAAAAGTTTCTGAAAGGGCTTTTCTGAAACCTAGAAACGTTTCCTAGGATAGCCTCTGACCAGTTCTGAAAACTGCTCATAGACGTTCCTATGTCCTACCAATCAAATCTTTGAGCAACGTCGCAGAAACGCTTCTGCACCGATTTCATTGGCGGCTTTGTCAAAGAAATGAATTGTAGTATTTTTTTGAATAATGAAGTTTTGTCGTCGTCGGCTTTGCTTGGTTCTAAATGGCAAGTCTGACGTCGTCTCACATTCTCGATATACATAGAGGCGCCCTGACTACGCTCGGCCGTAGAACGTAAGCGATTCAAACAACAAAATATTTGTTTATTCAACAAAAAATCGAAATTTTTCGTCTCCGGAGCAGCTTTCCCGAGGCTTTCCAATAACGTCCTGAAACTGAACGTATTTCAAGACACAACTTGCGCATACGTTTCTGCAACGTTGCTAAACGTTGAAACCTTGCGAGGTAGGACATTGGAACGTCTGTGAGCGGGTTTTTTCAGAAAAACTCTTTCAGAAACGTTTCAGGAACATTCATTGTTTAGTGGGTATACTTTCTGGAATTTAATATAATCCATTCCAGGCTAAGAACTCAATGTCTTATATGGTCTCTGCTTTACAGAGACTGATAGACACATTTTTACAAGGTTGACAAGTAGTACAAGGATTATTAAGCTAGTGAGTAGCAGTACTATTTCATGGTACTATTACACTGGTTGCCATAGATCATTGTAGGACTCAATTGGTTTTTATATGAGGCCCCCCTGAAGATGTGTAATAATTTCCTATGAAAATCTATGAGAACCTATGATTATGCACGTAAATAGAACTGAATAAGCCTATCATCATACGCAAACATGGAATCCCAATTGTACACGGATAGCCAGCGAATGCACGCGACTTTTTTGCTGAATGATTCGTCACGCTTCTTGACTTACAATCAGCTAAATCGGAGATCTTCCGTAGTCATCACAAAATTGCAGCCGAGAGCACAGGGTATGAATTACACCCTACATCAACCATTTCAAATCCGCAAAAGAGCGTACTTATGACTCCCAGATTCTTCGCCAATCGAGTCATCCGCAATCCACCAAATCACTCTCGACCCTCTCCCTCCAGCGCAAATGATCCCCCAAGTCCATCGGCGCTCGCATCAAACGCATAGTTCACCCGCGCCACTCGCACCTGCTCTATCAATTATTCGGACCTGCGTAACCTCGCGCATGGAATAAAGGGTCATTTTCATCATGCAAAACTTAATTGGACGCGGCGGCTCTCACGTATATATATCGCTTATAAAATCCGAGAGAGAGAGAGAGAGAGAGAGAGAGGAGGTATAGAAGCGAATTCAACGCGGTGCAGAGAGCGCGATGATGAAATTAACGTTGCCCCATGAATATGAAACATCAGAATGACGGAGCGAGAGAGAGAGAGAGAGAGAGAGAGAGAGAGAGAGAGAGAGAGAGAGAGAGAGCCTGCGGGCGCGAGCCGCGTTGGCCGGGCGTCAACGGCTTCCAGAATTAAAATCCTTGCAGGCTGGCGGGAGCTTTTGAATTTTTCAAGGAGCGCCTCTCGTTTTTTGCCCGCTGATTGGAAATGCGCGACGTCAGCGGCGACCGCGAGCAGTCTCTGGATTATTCATGCGCAAGGAGCCAGCTGTTGACTCTTTGCAGAAGTGATTTTGTACCGGGCATGCTGGATACGTGGAAGCGCGTATCGCCAGCGACTGGAGCGAAAAGATCGCCAGACGCTCGAGAGCTTTGAGCTTGCGGGTGATGGCGAGGGAAAGAGCCGGGGTGGTCGCTCGGGAGAATTATTCTTCGAGGTGCGGAGGACTTTGCGAGAATTCATTCTTGATAGAGTTTCGAGGCGCGAGGTGGTGGAGGTGGTCTCGGAGATTGAAAAAGTTGAGACTGGTCGAGGTGGAGACGACGGGAGAGTGGCCTACGTTGGCTCATTTTGACTTTTCATCGTCAGTGATGGATCTGGTTTCACTGACTTTGGCCAGCAATTGTGGAGTGTCTGGGTCTGAAGTCGCTTTTGGGAGTATGACTCTAAATGATGAAATTACGTTTGACGAGATATTTGGAATGAGGCAAGTCTCTCTCGCTGAGGGATGCCAAATTTCTGAGGTGTGAGGAACTCCCCAATGATATATTGTACGGTGTGATATAGAATGGGAGGATCTGATCATATTATATTATAGATGAGAATAGGTACGAAAATAATATATCCAGATACAAGTGCTCAAAAGCTTTTGCTCCACCCTGGCGATGTATTTCTGGCTCGAGCCGAAGACGAGGGTCAAAATCATCTCGAAGACTCCTATCAGAAGCTATGTTGCGTTTAGGTCTTCTTTTCAGCGATTTCAACTTCTCTAATAATGGCTCCTATCTCATCGAATCGCTAACACCCCTAACTGTATGGGTCCAGAATAGAGCCCTCTCAAAACAACTGCAACTTTGATATTTTTCACTGTCAAGGATCAATATAATGTCATCCATTATTATGATACATCTCTCACTCTTCTGGCGTTACGAAATTGAGTAGGATATCTTTGTGAAACTTAGTCGTTCAAATGATTTTCTTATAATCTACTGTTTTTGCTGCTGATGAGCTTCCTGGGAGATAATTATTCTAGACATTTTCTATCACTCAACTCTCTTGAAGACAAGATCTGAATGGCAAATTCATAATGAGTGAGTATGTCTGCTAGCTTCAAACTCTCATAGCGATTAAAGAGTATGATTCATATATTCTTCATTGTGACCAATCACAAACTAAGGGCTGATTTCTGAATCGATATTAACGTTGAGATCTATCAGGAATCACAGAAATAACACAATTTCAATAATTTCACACATGAATTAGGAAACTTGGATTCTGATCGAGAACGTCTACCTTCCATAATCACCGGCAAACATTAATCAAAAACACACCGCACTTGGTCGAAGGATTATTACGAATCGGTTGAATTTCCGAGACTTTCTGTCTCAAGGGTGCGATAGAGCAGTGTGGGAAGTAAGGAGGAAGTAAGAGTGGAATTTTATATGAGGAGCCTGGCCTCGAGCGGAGAGGAAAAAAGTGACCAGCCACTAACGAGGCTCGCACGAAACGGTAATGTGGCATTAGAAACCACTCGCGAGAATAAGAGCGTAATGTCTGGGCATTTCTGTTAATCCCACTCCTAAGCTGATGCGATAATAACCACATGTGGACTCGTGGGAGGAAAAGTAAGAAAAGATAAGAGCGGTGCAATGAAGAACAAGAGGATTACAATGGGTCCTTGCGAGAAAGCAGGTCTCGCTCTTACAATCTTCATTTGCGGAGCAATTCTAAAACTGCGCCAAGCACGCGCTCAACTCGGAAAAATCAAATTCCCCTATCTAGTACGTCTCCTTTGCTCCTTTGTCATTCCATTTGCTATTTGATTCGGAAGACCCACTTGCTGAATTCAGGATGTATTCAAATAGATACTCTCATGAAAACATACTTGCAAAAGTAATATAACAAATCTGTATAAAAATACAAGGTAGTGGACCCTTATAGAGATTGCGGAGAAACTCGTTGATTGATGATGAAACTTGTTTTTTTCTCTCGGACTGCCAGTTTGCATACTCGCAAGATCGCCGTGGGAGCAGAATAATCATAATTATCGATAAAATCTTACTCAACAACTAGAGGTAAGAACAAGTCATTTAATCCAAGTCAAATGCTCGCCTCTATACATATACATCCTCATCCTTACGAAAAACCTAGTTTCATCCAACGAATCCTCGAAAACGGCCTCATCACCCAAGCATTCCGCGAAAGCTACAATCCTCTAGAGCAGACGATCGAGGGAACTACTGACCGCGTACGAGCAGCACTTCCGCTCAGACTCACTTTTCGCCGACAGCTTATATCGTGCCACGCTTCCCTATATGGCCATAACAACACACAAACGCGTATGAGTACGGATCGCGGCGCGCTTACGCGCATAATGCGCGATCTACGTAACGTGGAAAAGCACAGAAGCGGACGAGCATCCGCGTATCATCATCGGCGTCGATTAATCCCGCTCGCGTGCCAATTAAGCGGATGCCCGTATACCAAAGTACGGTATTGATCATCCGCGTGCTGAGCGTGGCTCACTCTTACTTTCGTTTCGAGGGGGGATACAGAGGATCACAGAAGCTACAGAGACATCGAGCGACTGTGGTGCTGATGAGAGATTGATTGATGTCAGGAGTATGCCTGATTATGCGTCATTATTTTCGCTAATCTGTTCATGGTATTTTTTGAATGATATCGATAGCCCAGCGTGAAAAGGAACTATCTCGAATCGCCAGTGGAAAGAGGAACTAGCTAAAAATGTTTGCTCAAAATGCTATCCAAAGTTTCCTGTAGAAAGAATTATCTAAAATTTTTTGTTCAGAAGGAACTATCCAAAATCTTCTGGTGGAAGAAGGAACTACCCAAAATCGTCCGATGGAAAAAGGAACTATCTAAAATATACTGATAGAAAAAGGAACTTTCTAAAATTTTTAGTTCAAAAAGGAACTATCCAAAATTTTTTGGTCAAAAAGGAATTGTCCAAAATTTTTTGGTGAGAAAGAAACTTTCCAAAATTGTCGAAGATTTTGAATGGAATCACCCATTTAGATATTTCTTTTTTGACCAAAAAGTTCCAAATAGTTCCTTTTTCCATCAGTAAATTTTAGATAGTTTCCCCTTCTATCAGTAGATTTTGGATAGTTTCGTTTTGGACAAAGAATTTTAGATAGTTTCTTCTGATCAAAAATTTCTAGACAGTTTTTTTCACGATCGGACATTTTTAGATAGTTCCTTCTTCCATCAGAAGATCTGAGATAGTTCTTATCTTGCAAACTTCCTTGAATAGTTTCTTTTTCCACGGGTGATAGTTCTTTTTCACTTTAGGCTATCGATATGAATTAACCAGGAGAGGGCCATACATCCGACTCACGGATTTGGTTGAAACTTTGGAAATAGTCTCCTTGTGCTTCCCAAAGATGAAATCCAGAGCTGCACAGTCTGATACCCAATAATTCCCAAGATATGGCCCAAAATATTAGTATTTTCCATATAGGCACATGTTAAAAAGTGATATCTTTGATATGCTTGCAACGCTAATGTTTTGGGCTATTTCTCGAAAACAATTGGGTATTAGACTCTGCGGCTCTGGATTTCAGGTTTTGGCGCGGAAAAGAGACTATTCCCAAAGTTTCAGCCAAATCCGTGATCCAGATGTCTGACTCTCTTCAGGTCAATTGAACCTGAAGAAGCACGTAATCAGATGTCCAAAACGCGTTGTTCCCTCTCATCTAATCACAGAACGTGTGTCCATAGGTAGCAATAAATCCAAACACATGTAATTATTTGAGCTGATTTCGAGGGTTTGAGGTGATTCCCGAATTTTTTAGTAAGTCGAGAATAAACAGGTATTTCCATCCGCCCAAGCCTTTCTTTCGCTATGCCCAGATCACGATGTCAATTTCTATTTTGACTCAAGACCTCACAGGAATCAAAGAGTTTCCTTAGCAATGCTCTTTCATTAACGTCACATAACTACTGTGCTTGCTTATCAGAAGAATCTTAGTACTAAACGGATCAAAGATCAATTCCAGATCAGGATTTAGTAGGAGCAATGGTAAAATTATGGTGAGGTTGGGTGTGAGTATGTGAATAGGTGATGATCCGATTCCAATCCGGTTGTCCTTACGTAAAGTCAGCCGGAGCGAACCCCTAGCAAAAACTGAAGTAGCATTTCGAAATTTGCGTCATTGAACTGCAGACTTAAATACGCCACTCTGATTGATTTTACGTGATTAGTGCTGCTTGGTCTCATAAAGAGAGAAAGGTGTCCGAGTATGAAAGGATAATAATAAATTTCCCAGTTGTCATAAAAATGACAATGAGATATATTACACAGATCTGCATTCAGACTCTTGTCGAATGATAAATGAAAGTTCATCTAATATCGTCTATCAATCCAAAATCCCTATCTTACTAGACCTACTACACGTTCGTCTAGTAAGTCATCTTTTATGTTCATCTGAACATTCCCAGCGAGCGCCCAAGCGGATCCTTCTATTTTTCGACAAGTAGCTATCATTCTGTTTGTCTGGTATTTTTAATTACGACCTTTGCATTGAAGTCGCCAGTAAGCCCACTCAGGTGAAAATGGATTGCCCGGGTTCTTCGAGTCACCTAAATTTCAGGGGTTCTCATTCGACGGATCACGAAGCATGAAATGATCTTTCAGTTTATGTGCAATGATATCAGTTCATGGGAATTCCGCCACCATCAATCGAATATCAGTCTTCCCCACGGGTGATTTTGTGAAGAAAGACTACCGCTGCAAAGTCTGGTTCTCCATTCTGGCATTGAACTCCACTTGGAAATCTCCTTGAAACGAAGAAAAACTCAACTTGATAATGGATTAATTCAGTAGCAGGTTTGTGGATGTAGTGAGCATTATCGATGTCTAGCATGTTGCGTCGTTGCTTGAATGAGTTGGTACGTCTGCTTTAGCGTGCTACCACCGACACATTTTTGCTGCTTGTTCACGATTCCTGTGGACTCAGAAAATTAAGGCCTCCAAATCGAAAATATACAACCTCTGGGCTGGCAATGGAATATGAGCATCGCTAATGGGCAAATGTCAGCACCTTTAAAGATTCACTGTAAGAAATCTCGGACCCAAACTTGAACCAACTAGTTGAAGTCTCTACATCAACCAGTAGCTGAACAAGGAATTCAACCAAATGATTGATGTTTTCAGTCAACCACTGGTTGAAGTTTTTTTCGAACCAGTGGTTGAAATTCAACCGGTCGGTGAGAATTTGACCAGGTGGTTGGATTTCAACCGGGTGTTTGAATTTCAGCCAGATGGTTGAATTTCAACCGGGTGGTTGAAGCTTTTTTTTCCATACAATGATTTGATTTCAACCGGGTGGTTGCATTTTACCTCGGTGGTTGAATACGCGGCCCAGAAGTTGAGGAAGCTCTAGACTTGGAGGACCATTATTGAGTAAAAAAACTTTCCACGAGTGTTACGCCAACTGAATGAAAATTATTGTGACAGTCTTCTATCACTTGTTCTATCCAAAATCTACAGAGAACTCTTGAAACAACTCAATGTCGAATTTTCTGAAGTGGAGAGGGGCCAGAATACCAATAGCGCACCCGAACGAGTCGCCCGGTGGAGAATTCAATTACCTGGGTAAAATTCAACCGCCTAGGTGAAATTCAACCACCCGGTTAAATTTTATCCACCTTGTTCAATTTCAACCACCTGGTTGAAAATTCAACCAATAGGTTGAATAAAATATTCTACCAATGGATGGAAGATCGACTCAACCGGTTGGTTGTATTTTTAGCCACGTGGTTGAATTCTCCTCTCGGGGGCTGACTAGTTTTGTCAAAATTCAACCCATTTTTCACAGTGTTGATATATGGAAAGGCGATTGAGTTAATTCAACACATTATGGAATAACTCGCAGCTTCTTGAGCTGTACCTTATGCAAATTTCATTCAAAAAAGACAGGCTACTTCTATGATACTCTCAGATCTCCACAGTTGTCCTCCCTATCAGCCTCTGATGTTCGGTCTCTCGCCTCTTTATCACGATTATTGGTATAATTTAGGAGGATAGGTACGCAGGTAGAAGATTAATGGTGCCTCGCAAACGATCCGTTTTGTGTGAAAGGGATACCACAGACAACTCACGTTATACAATTCACAACATTGATTTTTATGACTGCATAATTAGCAACCACACTCTCTTACAATGTACGCACGTAAACTGCCTGAATTTCGAAATTATATGATCCGGTATCATAACACATCCGGGCAATATACTCTCACATATTATAAATACTCCGTAATCACTGATACACTTCCTCACCTTCTCCACCTCTCGATATTCAAGAATCTCAAGTATTCGTCCATGGAAAAAAAAACGACACCAAATCGAATTGAACCGAATTGAGAGAAATATTCTACAAACAAGTATCTCCTTTGCGTATGAGCCACCAGAAATGTCACCAGACTCTAGTCGGCTCTCTCGCATTAGAAACGAGTCTGCGAGTGTAGTATTTAGCATATTATCTCAACCGTGACCTACGCGAGCGACTGCGGCGGGTTTATTGACTCATATTTTTGCAAGAGTCTGCGGCTCGGTCAGGTTCGCCGCGAGGACAAACACGAGAGGAGAAAATACATTGCATAAAATAGTCATGCGAAGCGCCTAGATATCTCTACTGCGCGAGCAGCAAATCAAGCTCAGCATCGATAAGACATTGTACGCGTTTGTAACGTGCCCGTGAGTTAGATTGGCCCTCATTCTCCCTTGGATAACTTTGTATCACATTGTAATTGATCTTAGTCTACGTTATTGATCGTCAAATGGCTATTAAGCGTCTTCTCAACTGGAGTGATTCTGTCCATGTCAACTTTTTTTGTGCAAATTGTCTTGGCACAAATAAAGGTATGTACATCTATTTGATCGGACGAAATCATTAAAATGTGCACACTATCGGTAAAAAGTTTAAGTCTACATGAGAATTTGCCCTTTTATTCTTGTCACTCGGTATCTTGGAGTAGATGGGTTCTTGAAGATCATATTTGAACTCAATCTAGAGATATTTTTGAGATCTAGGTTGTTGCTGATTCAAGATATGAATGGTTCTCTCAGACAAAATATACCCTCGTAAAGGTTACTATTATTCGATGATGACCACTGAGTTCACATTTTGCACAGTGTAACTTTTTTTATTGGTACCGAGCATCTATTTTGACTTAAAATCGATGAGAATCCTGAGAGATACTTTCTCAAAAATGAATTTTGGTGTAATTTTCTAATGGTGGTGAGCTTGTTTGAAAAAAATCTTGTTTCCCAAAAGCAGTGAAATTTCAAATGAGATACGACTTAGATTGACTTTCAAGATAGAATTTTGCGGGATTCGACTCCCACCCTCGAATCTCACGAATTCTTTTGATAATGCGATAACTCTCCTCAGAATTGCGAGAGCTCAAAAATTCTCTCGGGAAACGTGAGGATTGACATTTTTTTTATCTAAAGTAGTGAAATTCTAGCACCCTGCCCGCGAAAGGTGAAGTCAATATCTGAAAAAACATAAAAAAGACTTTGAGGATGGACCCAAGTGGAATTTCTCAAAACCCATTTTAGAAGCGGTAGAGTATTAAAGGGAGTATCATCCTTACGAGATTCAGGGTTCAGATTTCGATGGAACAGTGATACACATATTCATTTTAGTATTAAGAGACTCCATATGAATTTTGGTAGACTTTGATAATGCAGAACGAAAGATATAGCTGATCCATTTATAGCCATTGTAACACGTAATCTTACCGAAAATAAGCATTTTTCAACGATATCAGGAAAAGCAACACTTGGTTCTTGCTCAAAAATTTCTCAGATATAGTTTTCCTACGATGATCCGCTACGCGATCTTTGTGGGAGAGACTGACGTTTGCTAAAAATCATCCGTATGGAGGCGGGTAAGTTAGGATGAAGACAAAATTTCAAATTCTGATGATTTATATCTCAAGAACTATGATCGTAGGAATGAAAAAAAATTAACCTGCAGCTTTTAAAGTTTTCCATCCTACTATTGCCGTAGTTATCACATGATTTTTTTGAGGCAGAAAAATGCCGCCCTCTTCAAGTGCGGTACTTCCGGAAAAGATTATTGCAAATTGTGGTTAACATTGAATCAAAAACACTGAGATGTTTCTCATCTTAAATGGGTGATTGGATAGAATGATTTTTCCACTTTCTTCTTCAGAAGAAGACCAAACTGTCGGCATCCTCTTTATTCAAATGAGCTAAGAATTTGGTTCACCAAAGTAAACAGGGGACTGAATTAGTGAATTCGAGTGGATTGAGGTCATCATACTCCTCTATCTAATCATGGATCTCTTACACCTTGAGTTGAATTCAAGCAATGATTTTCAGTATGCTCTTCCATGGAACCGATATCAAACGAGTGAATTGAAGATGAGGTACCCAGTTACCACTGGACCTCATCGGGAAACCAGAAATTTATAGTCAAAGTCTGATTCATGTAACACCTCACAATAGTCCCCAAAAGCATCGTCACACTAGCAAAAAAAAAGTAGAACTCCATCTAGAAAACCAAGGCTGCAATTTGAGAACGCACACCCTAACGAACAACCAAAGTACTCCCACTGGAAAAACACAGTCGTCAAATAAGAGTCAAAAATATCCTCGCAACCACCGCAACTGGAGCTCACATCCTACCGCGAATTCCGCATACCGATTACGCAAAAGCTTCAGAGCTGCGCGTCGCGCGAGTCTCGGTTGCAACGGGAGCTCCGCCGCGTTATGGTTTTGCTATCCGATTTTCGCGCGCCACTCTATTACGAGGCATCGCTACACCGGCTCTCTCGATTTTTCCTTTACGGTGTATATATGGGGGTTCCGTAACACCTTCGCGGCAAAAATGAAAAATATGGAGTCTCTCGCGTTATGGACGTATATACATATACATACCATAGCACGTGTATTCGAGTAGCGAGAGAGGCTATATACGAGGCCGCGTATATTTCACTTTCGAGAGCCTATATGGTGTGGGCAACGAGTGCATAGGAGGGAAAGTGCTCTGTTGGAGTGTTGCGACTACCGGAGTATAAAGAGGATGGGGCCTCAGGGGGGAGCGACCAGTGCTTAGTCGGGACGTTACTCGAGAGCCACCGGCGCGTTTGTTGCCTGCGTTGCTCGCTCGACCGGCACAATATGCGATTCTCGGTAAGTTTGAGGCATGCAGCGAGAGAAACCACGTGCTTGTATTGTGCCGATTACCATGACTGCGATTGTGGTGCTGCGAGCTTGGTTTGATGTGCGGTTTCCATCCCGAGTGATTTCTTTAAGAGGCTGTAGGGCATATAGTGAAAAGCGACGCGAGTGATTTTTGAGGGGTTGAGCGCAGGGTCGAGTGACTCTCGTTTTGGATTTTGATAGTTTTCTAGTTATATGTGCCTACTTGGGTACACGTGGGTATCAATACCTCCACGTATTATCGTCAGTTGTGAGCCGAGAAGGGATCTGAGTAAATGTTTCGAGGGTGCCTTCCCACGACTGTTATCTGTGGATTTCTAAATAACGATCTTTCAGTTGACTTTTCATTTCTATAGAAATGTATTATCATCGAAAAAACGTCTTCCTTTTGAACTAAGAGTATTACACTAAATTTTGTCTTCTAAAGCTTGATATTAATCAACACACTTATCGCGTCTTGTGGAATTGCTCGTGTTAGTTGAATTAATCAAAACGCACTTCCTTGACAAATTGAAATCACTCCATATCAGGCATCAGATGAAAATTATGATACACTGACCAGCCTCTTTATACACACTCCATACAATTAAAACAGACAGGGAATTGAATAAGCCTCATTTTGCACTCACTTACTCTATGATTAAATAATTAACCTTGTTTCATTTTCAAGCTTGCTAGTGCGTGAGATCTATTAGCCTCTAGATTCATCTGAGAGGTTTCACTCATACATTCAACACAGATATTTGTTCAACGATGACCATCCCAACAAGATGTTTGCCAAAGAGAGACTGAATTAATGATATCTTCCTTGATCTAATTCATTTCATTGATCATACCCCTTCAAAGAATCGAAAAAAATTTCCCTCGTAAAATGCCCAGCAGTCATCGATCTAAGACAATGAACAATAATGAGACTTGATTTCGCTTGAAGATTTTGACACGATGTTGATAGAAATTCGATCTCATAAGACAAATTCAAAAGCCTGAAATTTGATTCTTATTAATTCGTGGGTCCAAGTCTACAAAATAATCCAGGGTTGAACGAAGTGACGGGTTCAATATTGGAATAGATATTGATCATCAATCTGATGGTTGGTTCTGTGATGATGAAAGAAATTTTACAGAAAATTGTTCATCTTGCACTCCACAGACGACGCTGCTCGTCCTGAGCTTAGTAGCTCTGAGCTACTGTGAGGAAAAGCCGAAGGAAGCAGAGAAGAAAGAGGACAAGGTCCCAACTCCAGAACAACAGAAAGACGAATCTTCAGGCACCGAGAAGAAACAAGACAAGCGCGGCCTTTTTGGCTACGAGGGTGACTTCAGCGAAGGTTTTGGTGACCACGAGTATGCCAGTACCGACTTTGGCGGTCACGATTTCAGTGGTTATGACTTTGGTGGCCACGAGCACCACGACCACGGCAAGATCAAGCAGATCACCATCGAAAAGACCGTGAAGGTACCATACCCAGTGGAAAAGAAGGTACCAGTGCCCGTTGAAAAGGAGGTTCACGTACCAGTCAAGGTCCACGTGCCACACCCGTACCCCGTGGAAAAGAAGGTTCCAGTTCCAGTCAAGGTCCCAGTAAAGGTTCCAGTCCACATTCCTGCACCGTATCCAGTGGAGAAGAAGGTCTACTACCCGGTCCATGTGCACGTTGAGCGGCCGGTCCCTCACAAGGTCTACGTGCCTGCACCGTACCCAGTGGAGAAGAAGGTCCACTACGCTGTGAAGGTCCCAGTACCCCATCCCTACCCCGTAGTGAAGCACATACCGTACCCCGTTAAGGTACCGGTCCATGTTCCGGCACCGTACCCAGTGGTGAAACACATACCAGTGGCCGTCAAGGTCCCAGTTGACAAACCGAGGCCCGTACCTGTTGAGAAGCCTTACCCCGTACCGGTTGAAAAGAAGATTCCAGTGCCTGTGGTGAAGCACATACCCGTGCCGTACAAGGTCCACGTAGACCATCCGGTACCGTACCCAGTTGAGAAACCAGTACCGTACCCGGTTAAGGTTCCGGTACCCCACCCGTACCCTGTTGAGAAGAAGGTACCCTACACCGTAGAAAAAGAGGTGCCTTACCCAGTGAAGGTCCCAGTGGAGAGGCCCGTACCTATTGAGATTGAGAAGAAGGTACCGTACCACGTGCCAAAACCCGTACCGTACCCGGTTAAGGTACCGGTTCCAGTGCCCGTTCATCACGAGGAACATCATCACCATGAGGAATACCATGAGCACGATGAACATGGACACGAGGACTTTGGATCAGAGTCGGGAGGTGAATATGGATACTGAGGTGCCACAAGCGATGCGCCAGTGTCGTACCACGTCTGTATTTAGTTCCACGCTGACAGAGATTTTCTAAAGGAACTTGCGGTTCATCGATGGGTAATTAAATTTTTGATGCGGTGAGACAGAGCATAATTGAACTTTGCCAATGGCAATTGCAGTTTTCTTTTGAAGGTTCTATTTCGCTTTGAGATCGTAAACCACAGCTTGGACCGGAATTTTCATACTCACAAATGAGAGGGATGTACTCATGCTTCAGCTTTGAAACAAAATCCCCTGGTTATTGTAAACATCCATATACTGGACTCATCCATATGTTCCAATGTTCAGGCTTATTCTAGGGTGAGTTTAAGAAAAATTGTGGTGAAGTCCTTGTGATAATTCTCTGTTGGTAAAAATCAGTGAGTTTACCATAATTGTATGAATCGTGCGTAGAAATGGCATAGATACGTCGGGTTTGACTTATCCAGTGGAAGTCATGACGCGGAACAGTATTGAGCTCCCGCATGCATGGAGCTGTAACATGAAGTGCAAGAGTAGTCGAACGTCACTGGACACGATCGAGCGGTGCCTCGAGAAATTTTTCCGTCGTCTCGGGAGAGTTTGAAAACGGACACTAGTCGCGAAACTGATTCTAGCTCGTGCGTAGCATGTTTATCTCGAATGACTTGTGAATAGAATGAATTTCACTCTCGTTTAATTGGCATTAGCTATACTAACTTCGAGAGTTTGATTCCAAGCTCGAGACCGTCCAGTGTCGTTCGATTATATGTCATGTGCTATTAAGTGTACCTTATTTTTTATACACTTCATATATTTTATGGAAGCTGTTGTTTTATGAGACCATTTACCTGTGCGAGAATCAAAATATTAATGAATTGACTATGCTAATGCGAGGCTGTAAATCAGTTTTGGAATTTCTCCTGTCTTCAGTGTGCTGTTGCGCCAATCAAAAGTTTCACTCATTCTCCTTCAATAAAGGAAAAGTAGCTATATTTTTGATAGAATTCCCCCCTAGTGAATCACAACCTCACATCGATTCTACAAATTCAGTTTAGTGAATTAGATTAGAAATTTTGATCGCGAGGGCGATATCGACTTTTCCGTCTATTGTGATATTGGTTAGCTTTGATGTATAAAATCGACCCTATCTTTTGAACTGTATAATTTATAAGTATCTCTCCATTTCGGATCAGCCTACGAATACTCATACAATGTGAATTTTTCGTTCACTTACCATTTCATCTTCTTTCACGTGAGACTACTGTTAATCTGTAAATAGAGATACCTAAAATATGTTACCATGTAAATTTTTCGAATAAACTTAAGATGACGATAAAATGAGAGAATTCGATCAATGAACTTCCGCGGTGTAATAACCGGATCACATACACTTCCACTACCCTCTTCTCGTCTCGCCACCTGTAAACTCGAGCAATCGATAGGAAATAGACTCGAGTATACATGCGTGCATAATCAGCCGGCCTTGCGGATCATTGGAGAAAGGCCTCATTGTGCGCCAACTTTTGCGCGACTTTGCGCGCCTCGATATCCGTATACTCGATTTGCTCAATTTTTTCAGAATGAAAAGAAGCAGACCAGCCGGAAGTATGTTGCCTATGGCGCCTTGCGCGCACAGCTGCGATTTCAAGATGCTTATCGCCAACCACGCAAAAGTTCACCTCGTTGCGGAGAAAGGCTCTCACTTGCGCGCTTCTAGTGCACGCACATTGACACTCGCGCAGCGCGTTTTGCCGTCTTTAGAGATCTCTATAATTGCGCGCGCTCTTTTTTTTCGTCTCGTGACTCTTGGGATTTCAAATCTGTCAGAGACGCGTTTGATCTCGTGCGTCCGGTGCTTATGGTGCATTACGCGAGTGTATCGCTTCCACGGCATTGTAGAGTCTCGTAATTACGCAAGACTGTGGACTTTTATACGGTGAGGGTGATGCGTACCTCGGTAGTTTTAGTTTTATTCACAAAAAAAATTGGCGGAGGTGAGGTGAAGATAGCGCGCTTCGTGAAGGTGGATTTTGTTGAGAGGGGCAGACTGACGCATTCGTGGAATGTAGTATGTGAAACCAGCGAAGGCGATTCTTTTATTCGAATATCCGACGAAAGCGCCGTGAACTTTTCTATCCAAATCACTGAATACGATTCTTATTGGGATTCTCCATCGATCTCACAAGTTTATTTAAACGAGTATGATCGCTCAATTTTCAATACATAAGAAAAGCACATGCACTTTTTTACCTTCATCTCAGTTTTACTGATCAGTGGAATCCACTTCAACTCCACCAAAGTTTTGGAATAACGAATGAATTACTTTTTAGAGAAGAAGAATATGAGGCAAAACCTCTCCGGTTTGAAGAGATTGAGTCTTCTGGAGATCATCGATTGTAGTTTGCACTCTTCGTTCAAATTTTGAATGATTAAAATCATATGGCATTGGGAGCAATGTTGTCTAAACTGAATAATGAAGTTTGAATCCATCTATACCTCCAATCACTCCTTTCTGCACAAGAATTTCGAAAGATTAGGCATTCATTCCATTCTGGGAAATGGAGCTTGAAGCATATTTTATTCACAATCGTGCCAGCTGTTCTTATGAAGACGCGTGCGCGAAGAACGAGAATGAGACGTTTCGACTAATTGCAACGGCCACCGGCCGGTCACGCAATGACCGATACAGCTACCCAGACGCTGAGTAAAGGCCGATTCATGTTACGCGAGATTTTTCGCGCGCGAGGAAAAAGACCCTCGCGCGCGAGGAAATTTGTCGAGGCTGCCGCAGCGGGAGAAGGTTGGGAACCAATAATACTTTACTGCGGCAGCGGACGTCGGCGCTAATGGGCCCATTGGATTGGGGCGCTTATGACTCTGCGCTAATGGTCTCTCGCAGTTTTTCACTATTCTCAATAATAGCGAGTGACTTTTCGCAAATGCGCAGTCTACTCTAATTTCTCGGAGACTTCCAGTTAGGAACTTGAATCGAGAAAATCGGACCATATTAATCGATTATAATCGAGATGATCATCTGATGAAGATGACAGTTGAGAATTATCTATCATCCCAGTCAGAATCGCTTAGTGTCAACCGATTTTCTTCACGCGCGAGGAATCTCGCGTAACATGAATTGGCCCTAAGGAACAGCAGGGCCTGGTGAATCCCAGTCATCCCCATAACATGATACGCACTCACTTGTGTAACATTATTGTCAACGAATAAGAGGACGAGCCAACCGTGCAATCTGTATTTCATAAGGAACCACCAGGCTTCTGTACCAAATAACCTTCAGGATGTCACAAAATTTTCACCGAAGGAACTGTCTTTCTCATACAATTTTTTCAGTTGGTTTTTTGTGATCCATATATTTTTCTCACGAATGTGTCAGTCATGTTGCCACGTCATATCTGGACTTGGAACTCATGAGTCGACTGCTTCTCGGATTGCCGGACAGACATGTCTCTCCTCAAGGTTTCTGCCTTATGTGTGAATGGAATCAACGGGTTCCCCTTGCGGTCGGTGACCTAAGCTTCTATGTAGCCGGCTTTGCCCCTTGAGCCCAGTTTGGAGCGTTCTGTTACCACAATAATGGTGAACCGATCGAACGGATCGGAGCATATACCTCGTTACTCCAAGTTTTAGACAAAACCCTATCTTCTTCGGCTGCCTAGCTCGAGAAGATTCAGAAACGGCGATCGGTGAAGTGGGGCTACAGGCATCGCACGACTCTCCACGTTCGCGCTTGCTGGATTCTTTCGAATCAGGTTGCGAATTTCAGGACTGTATGGAATCCAAATGATTGGAAATTTTCTACATAATTGGACTGACTATCTTAAATGAGCTGGAGACTCTTTGCTTTTGTGTTATTAATAAATAGAAGTAGTGAGGTCATGCAGTACACCGAGCAAACCGAAGTGGAGCACACGTTCTACTCCCTCATTCTGTTACAAAAAAATATGAACAATATGGTTCATTACAGGTGGCCAGCCCAATTTTGTCAGAAATTTTCAATCGCTCAAACCTCGCAACGTCGTAAAATTCGCAATCTGACTCGAAAAAAAAAAAAAAAAAAAAAACAGAAGCGTTCAACGTGGATAGTCGCGCTAACCCTTCTTCGACGATCGCCATTTCTGGTTTTTCTCAGGCTGCAAATTTTGCGAGGGTACGGAGTTTTAACGATTGGGGATTTCCTACAGAATCAGGGGCACTCTCTTAAATGATCTGAAAAATATATATATTCTTCCGTGTACAAATTGAAATAGCAAGACATATGCTCCGATCGACTCGATCGTTGAAACAGAAAACTCGAGAGTGGCCTCAACGCTACTAACTGCGTGAGCGCACCGGTGCTCATCCTTTTCGGCTTGCATTCGTGCCTAAGTACTTGTCGCAACCTTTCACCACGGTTATCCAGAACTTCATCACAGTTCCAAAAGATAAACAAGCTCTAGCTCTTATTCCACTGATCCAAGATTCAACCACAGATCCACTTGCTTCAAACAACATTTTCTTCACTATCCAATTGACAACTCCGATCTTGGAGGTCGAGACAGTGACGTCGTCTCCAATTTTCAAGATCAACTTTGTCCATCTGGGATTCCAAATGTTGACATTAAATCCATGTCCCAAATTTGAAGAAGATAGCAATATGAGAGACTAAAATGACCACTACTCACAGAGATGGTCAAAGCTAAATTATCTCGAGGTTGTGGATACTGCTGTTTCCAATAGCGATGAGATTAGCAAAGATCTCGCTCGACAGATTCAACGGATAACTCTCAATTCCACGAATTCAGACATTTCGAGGTCTCCTCATCGCCCCAGCTACACCTAATGAATCAGCCCATCCACCCAATCTCCTCCAATTTCCACACATCCTCAGCCGTAACCAAAAACCTACTCTATCCATTTCTGCCCTATCCAACAAACAATACCAGCGCAAAAAGCTTGGAAATGTCGAAACGCACGCGCCGCTCACATCTCCACCGGAGTATGGAAAATGCCGAATTTCCCGCTCGCGTCGGGGAATATCCCGCAATATCAATTTCGTCAGAGAGTGAAACTCGATCTAAGTGCACCCACAATACATCCGCGTCCATATACGGCCTCCGAGCTCGCAAAAAAGAAAAACACGACGACTGCAGTATATATACGTACAAGGGGTCCGAAAGTGCACATTGGACTCGAAGCGCGCGTCGGATGCTCGCGATGCAGATATTACTCAACGCGGGTAATTAGTGCGCGAGGTAAAATGCCTCGGGCGAGTTTTCTCATCCAAAGCGACGCGACGCTATACAGCCGGATTCTGATGTAATGTGAGGACTCGCGAGCCGAGTGTGTGACAGCACAACGCGCAAGACAGGAAGCTTGGTGGTGACCCCGATAAGAGTCGAGGCTAATTAGGGTGACGGGGTTTTGTTTTGTCGCGACGCTTGATGAGGATTATGCTCGTTACGTCGGGATAGAGGTGAGAGGACGCAACACCGGCGATGATAGGGGCTTCAGATCGAGATTCATCGTGGGTAGCGGGAAATGGGGGGAGGGGGGCGTATATGAAAGTTTGAATTTCCCGCTCATTTCGACTGAAGGACTTTGTTGGATACTAGCTTGTGGAAATAGGATTGTTGGGAGGTAACTACATTTTTCCAGTGATCATTGGCATGAAGTATTGTAGTTGCGATTCAAGGAATGCATCTTGTTTAAAATTGCTAGAAGGCGTGGGTAGCTTCAGAGATTCTCGTCAAAATTCTGTCAAAATTCCGTATTGAGCTCCATTGTCGGGGAATCAATAGAAAAATATAACACTGTGATTGAATGTTGCCTTTCAATACTTGTGGAAAGTCTTGGTTCGTCATCAAATTTCACCAAGAAAGTTGGAAAACAGAAACGTCGAGTTTCTCACCCTAGAGGCCATAATCCTGCGATACCTATGTGTACACATAAGAAGTATACTTTTCACAATCTTCTCAAGATGAACATCGAATAAGGCTTCTCATTTTAGAATTTCACTCTTCTCTATGTCATATGGGACAATTTTATCGGGAAAAGTTCAATATAAACGCGGCACTGAGTTGAATGAGTCCACTGATAGTTATGAATTGAATAAGAAATCATATTTTCAAGAGTAGAGCTAGATGAATTCTCATACTTCTGAGTGTGTTTGAGTTTCATCCTATATTATGGGTGATAGTGATTGATGCCTCATTGTATAATTGAATCAGTCTAGTCGATACTTCTATACTTCCCAATCTGCGATCTCGTGCTGCTCTCTTTTTCATGTAAAGGCATTCATTGATTGCACTTGCGAGTTCCAGCCGACTACACAGACAACGAATCCGGACCTTATCTGTCTTGACGAATAGATTTATGTTCCACTCCATTGATTTCTACTTGCACGGTGTAAATCATTAGCTGACATTACTTCGTATGTCATTCTGATTATTTCAGGTAGGCTACAATCGTACTTCCGGGCACATTAGATAGATTGATTTTCATCCTCATCCCGGATGAAATTCTCTTTGGGAATGTAAAATTATTCGAGATTACCGAGCAAAGTCCCCAAATAGGCTTTGTCAGAAGAATACTGATGCAGATATGGTACGGTTGGTATAATTTTCGAAGATGAATCGACACATGGAATTCATTCCATGATAATTTGACAACATTTATCTCGCTGGACTCGTTCACTGCATTGTCGAATATGATGAAAAAAATCGTCCACGATTCAAGAAGTCCAGGGACGTCTTTTTTCCTGTATGATTTCGAAAGATATTCTTTCCAAAGATGGTTACCATGGAGTGAGGTAACTCGGACGATTTTTCAACTTTAGTGAGTTCCAGTGTCTGAAACTTTTGAAAATTGCCAAAACTAGCTGCGAGGAATCTTGGGTATTGACGAAAAACTACCAGTTACGTTTATCCAAATACCCCTCTCGGTTCTCATTTTGAAACTAGAGTAGAAAAATGAAGTGACCCTAATTACCTCATAAGGCGGGGAAACGTCAGTCACCGATATCCATAATCAATGGTTCAAATAGTGCATCGACACTAACTGGCTCAGTATGAAGCCTCGAAGGTATTGCCAGCAATTTCTGACCTTGCAGTGTTGCTCATTCTTGGTGCTTTTCATCTGCTCTTGTAACTTTCCTTGCTTTCCAGGAGGATCATCAAAGCCATTCAGCCAAAATATCTTTTCATATTTCTTCTTCCCTCGCTGTAAATTTTTGGCACATTCCAATATGAGCCGAGTATTGAATGATCCAATCGTACCTCATGCAGCTGAGAATGTGTCCAACACTTGAACTTTCATGATCATGAATATACTAGAACGGGGTGGACCGAGCTATCTCACTTTGTGGTACCAGCCCACGTAGTGCTTACTTGGTTCCTTTAAAAAAACGGGATTGGCTCATACCGTTCGGGTCTAAA
>JAPYYZ010001054.1:0-11159 GCA_030522705.1 Eretmocerus eremicus
GCCATTGTAGTAAATTGAAAAATCTCACGCGCATCCCATTCTATCAATTTCCGCTGGAAAATAATGTTGATTCAGAAAATTAGTACCCGCAAAAAATATTGGTCTGATATGGGCTTCCAAGGTGATTCAGAGTTACAATCAAAAGAAAATCAATTTCCGCTTGAAAGCTGGTAGACCCCCTCTCCTTGAACAGCCCCTGAGTATACTAGCAACTCGATTAGAGCTGATCCTGCTCGATTGCGGAGCGCATCTTCTGAAGAATAATTCGATGCATCACACATTCATCCACCGTCGTGTGCAAGCGCAAGCGTTTACGCACTTTCACCGGGCGCACAGTGCGCCAGATCGAGCCTCGAGGCCTTTAGAGATGATGGAGCATTTGCAGATCCTATGATATAATGTGCCGACGCTGATTGCCGTATTTTTACGTTCGCACGCTCGCAGAAATTGGAGCATAGACGCGGGTATGCGACGCACGTGCTCGGCGTAACCGACTTTGGAGTCTCTTCCCGTTTGGTGGCTTACAAAAACGTCGGGTGGAAAATTTGAGCATCGGCATAGTTGCGCTCATCTAATTGCTCTTAGGCTACGAGAGCATGCTGTTTAATTAAGACGAGATCGATAAACTTGATTTTATTTCTGTACACTACTATCTGGGATTCCTGACACTCGACTATTTCTGAGTAGGGAGCTTCATGGAAAGGTATTTGGAGATTGGGGAGTGAGTGGGGTTATGGATGATGACGATTTTTCTGGAGGAGAATCATCTTGGAAGATTGATATAGAGCTGCAGGCCTTGAAGCAATACAGGATTCTTTGTATCGAATCCAAAGAAGTTCAAAAATAAGAATAAAAAATTTAATGAATAAAAATATGAATAGAAAATAATATTACGAACAAAAGATATACTTAAGAATAAGAGACCCTATCACTAGTAATTTGGTCTCGGATTATCAAAATAATGCTTGGATTTGACCATGTTGCATTCATTAGAATTACTGCACTCCATGGCAATATCTCTTACATGAAATAATGATTCAAACGATAGACTAAGAATCGGGCGAACCAGGTTTTTTCTGAGTCGATCCATCCAATACTAGAATTATCCTGACCACCACTCAAAAATTCTTATGGGATATCGCCGTACAAGTGAATCTAGATGTGATTCATATCCTAACAATTTTCGCTTTCGTACTACATGATGGCATTAAATGTGAAATTGCAATGGATGGGAGCTCACAGCCTGCGCACAATCTTTCAATTTGATGGGTCGATCCAACGAGAGAAGTCCTCGGCGGAGCCCCATGCATTAATGAAACGAGCAGCATCTGAAGTAAGCAGAAAGTTCATTCTAACTTCCTCGTGTCCAAGAACTCGTCTTGAATTCCCGACTCTCTGCGTAATTTACGCCCCGGAGGATTCGCTCAAACTGATGTAAGAATTAGAAATCAATGAAGTTTTTGTACAAGCCGTTAGGAAAATGCCAATAATCTCATTTCTGGGTCCGGCTCATTTTTCATAACTAGTCCGTATAGAGATTCTACATAACCAAAATTGTATATGGACTATATATAGACATATCATAAAGAATCTATACATAATCGATGGATAATTTTTTCACTTGGAATTGATCCTTCTCATGCAATGGTCCCTGACACCCTACAAATTTTAAAAACTGCCTCTCAATTAACATTATTCGTCAAAGCATCAAAATTCAAGATTGACACAATCGCTATGAGGATGTAGTGCGATGAATTCCCTTTCGACGCTGCAGAATTTTTGTAATCCGGAAGCACGAAGATATAGAGCTCAAGGAAGCGCGTCGAGCTCCTTTGATGTAACAAGTTAGAAGAAAGTGTTTCACAGCGCGCTCTTATCCGCACTCTATATGAAAATCCACGGCGAGCAATTAGCGCGAGCGATGATTGATTATACCGCGAGTGTGTGGCGCGACGATTCAAGACCGGTTTCGAAGTGCTGCAGGGGTATTGCAGTTTCTTCTCTCTTCTCCTTTTTTGAATTTCGCGGGCGTTGACTGCTGGCGTGGGCGACCCTGTTCAGGGACACGGACGATGCCGAGAAAGAGTCTCTCTTTAGCTAGAGGAAAGATGTCTGCGGTGTGCAGAATGCAAATCTGGTTCTTCTGTAGGAGAATAATAAGTTATTAGTATATTAGTGTATCCAATTTAAATTTGAGGTGAAAAAATATTAGAAAACAGCCAAAAATATGGATAGTAGAATATTAGGATAAGAAAGTGACATACATACTCAGATGCTGGGGAAGATTGCAGGAGAGGAGGATATGATGGGAGCATAATGTGAAGATGAGATCGATATGAAAAAGGCGGCAATGGCAAAAATCAGTAAATTGAATGTGATAAATTAATATAAGTTTATTGGAAATACTGGAAAATATTGCTGAAAGGAGACTAGCGAGTGGTAGGGAAAATTTCGGTACGAGCTGCAAGACTATAGTGTTATAGATCTAGCCATGGATTTAGACTAAATAGGATGTTGATACATTTTATTAGAAATGAGAAAATGAACAACAACAAAATGAGCACCGAGAAGATGAACAACAACAACAAATACTCCAATGTCCACAAACTCATCCCGATCGTCATTGAAAACGCTGGCCTTTCCTCCAGGGAATTTGGCTCATACAAAAATTCATTCAAAAATCTACAGGATAGGATGGCGGTTGTATCATAACAAAGCCTATACATCTAAATCGGAAACATTCACTATTTGTATTCCTGGAACATCGTTTCGGTTGCAATCAAATATGCATCCAATAAAAAGTGCCTGCGGATCTCCAACGGTCTGTAGGAAGTATTCCAAGTAATGTACACGCATTCCTTTCCGCAGTGAGAAAAACGACGAGAACGCATAATGGTTTGATGAGTATTATCTAAAACAGGATATTACACGCTGAGTGTGCCAAAGAAATCTTACAGCATAGCAAATGCGTTTCCTTGAATTAATCATATTTGATGCATTACATTATTCCCTGCTGAATGCACTCTATACACACGAGCCGCATCGTCGAATCCTCTAAGCTGCACGATTGAAAGGAGACTCATTTTTCGCGAACACGTAAGTTGAAACATCAGCGATCGCCTGTCTTGATTCGGTTGCTATCATTACGTATGATCTCATAACTCTGAATTGGAGAGATGCTAGAGTTGGAGAGTTAGCGTGACATCATCAGAGCAAAACGTGAGATTCCCATCGTTTCATCGGATTGCGTGCGTACGCCGAGAGATCGGATTTGATCTCGATTACCGGTGGAATGAAACCAGATTGCAATGTTGACGGGGCATGCTAAGATTGAAAAAAATCGCAAGCTTGGGCTCGTAGATCATTAGAAAAATTATCAATTTTCCATTCAGATTGGAAATTCTAATTGAGCCCTGGGCCAATATCTATTGAAACAATTTGGAACGAGCTTATGAGGATAAACGTATGAGTAATGTCAAAAAAAAAAGAGTTCCTCGTAATCTGCAAGGGATGCGTTGCGGGAGCTTAGCACGACTAAGAGTATTCTTTTATTATTAACAAATAAGAGAATCGCTGATGATACGCTATTGATCTTACGAAAAATTGCGAGATGTTTTCCAAGTTTCATGAATTTGCAAAGAAAATTTGACCGCTTTCGGGAGTAAATCAGTAGATTGACGCTGTTTACAGGCAGGATTGGAGATCCAAAACTCTTGACCCCCTCCCTGTGGACACTACTTTTAGATCTCGAAAGGTCATGCTGGAGTGGCAAATATCAAAAACTAGTCGAAGAATTATGAAAAGTGGCAAATATGGAAGTATAAAAATTATTTGGTTTTTGGTCAAGAGTGACTTTAAACCCTGGTTGGAAAAAACAGTGTAGAATGGCTAAAAAGTAGCTATTACTAGCTGATTTTTATCCAGTCAGACCAAAATTGGTTGATTCGGCTCATTTCTGGCCAATTTCCTCCCATTTTCTGTGGAAAGAAGATGGAACCACTTGCTCAAGTGATGGAACAGCAGTTGAGGAACTCTTGTATCTAGCTGAATTGTTTGCCATCCGATATTATTTGGAGAAAGAATGAAGTTTAAAATTGTCATACGACAGCATTGTCCTGTCCGAGTTTCAAGTACACGCTGTACTTGAACGATCATGTTCAATCAAAATAACATCACCAATCATTTCTTCAAGAAAATATTCAGTTTCGCTATGAAAACGCTGGGGATTTTTGTAAAATCACCTTTCACAACCAGAACTTTGCATTCACCACAGTCTGTAAGGACTGCATAGACAACTTCTAAATATTCTTCGCATTCAAAAATCTACCAACCCGACTCTCTAAAATCCCCTGGTCCATCATCGACCGTATCTCATCAGCTTCGAGCCAAGCCAGGCTCAAACCAATCTCAGCCAGTGTCCCAAATAATACTGCACAAACACCTCGTCCTCCCAACATCCGAAACGAAATGACTCAATTCTCAAACTGCACCCTCACCTATTACAACCAGTGCCATCAGGGAGACAATTCGGTCACACACGCACATACAATCCTCAAATTGTGCAACAGGGGCAATCGAGCTCGCGAAATGCATTGCGCAATCGGAGCGACGACTTGGAGCTATGATGTAGTCCTCTTTTCTCGTGCAGTCTTCGATGGTACCGTTTATTTCAGACGGGAGCTTATACCCGCTTGGAAGTTTCGCGAATGGGCTACATACTCGGCGCTTACGAGAGAATCGCAGCAGCACGAAAATACATTGTGGGTTTTTATGCATACGCGTGGATATGTACATACAGTGCGAGTGTACAAGTGGGACTTGGTTTTATGGTCGATGGGGTATTACACGAGCTCTCGCGCGAAGACGAGTGAAAGGGAGAGCGAGTCGCTAGGAGGTTACGCGATTTCGCGAGAGGCACATAATAAGCACGGGGGCTTACGTAAATTAGGCAGCTTTGTGCGCTCACTTGACGTACAAGTGTATCGCTTTGTTTTCTGTGTAGATTGACGTGGTATTGGTGGGAGGAGGGGAGGGGATGAATTGATCTCAAGTTGGAGGATTCTTTTTATCAACGCATACTTATCTTCTTTTCGAGTTTGTTTTGCAGGATCCACAGTTTTAAATGGGTTCAGGACCATCAAAGCCACCGAAATGGTGCTCATGAAAATTTACTGAGGTGCCGTCCGGGAATCTGTATGCTGTATTGAGATCTGAATCGATGGGTGGGTCTGTAGAGGGTTTCGATTCGATGGAAATCCATGGTGGGTATGATATGGATTGCGTGGTTCAGAGTCAGGACGGCCAAATCCACAGCATGAAAGTAATTCCTCTTGATCTCAAGATGTACACTGTTCTTTCTGATCAGACGATTAACGATCCGCAGAGGTTTTTTCGTACCTTCATCATGTTTTAGGTATGTGACAAAGTAACTCGAACACGTTTCTAGCGCAGCACCGGGACGTTGAAGTCAAAATCTTGTGTTGATCTAAGAACCGCGTTTAGTTCAGTTCGGTTTTCATCGATTCAATCATCCTCTCCAGATTGTGTCAGGTAATTTTTCACCACTCGGAATGAAAGGAATGTGAAGAGAACCGCTCGAGCGGATCGAGAGAGTCAAGATGATTGTCGTGTTCAATCGACTGAAGTGGACAAATAAGGACGAAGTGTACAAAGATTCATAAATTTATCATATCGACTCACCCCGAACTGATCAATGGAAAACTTGCTTGGAAGAATTCAAGAAACGAAATTTATAACGTGGAGTACTATTCACGGAACCTTTGTAGAAATTCATGTCAAATACCTTCAGAACGCACATTACCTCGACAAGAAATTCCAGAATCGAATCAGAGATCACATGAAATTTGAGTCATCATAACAATAATCATCAGATTATCCTTCTTAGTAAGATCATAGATAGTCAAATCATAGGCGGCATCTTTTGAACTCCATCATTTTTTCTGGAATTTCTGGATGACGAATAAAAATCCCTCATAAGAATTGGAGCCTCAGCCATGACCTTAGAATCTTTTTAAATAATGTCAAAAACAAAAAATTTGGTCAAGAATGTTGAGATCTTGAGAAGCATGCCTGCCTTGTATTATTGAATGAAGATAACCTTCATACACACTCGACACTGATTTGGTCTCACTCCAATTATCAAGAATCAAAGAATGTCAAGAATTATCAAAGCCCACAAATGGAATCAGAAACTCTGCTCTAGCAATTTCACAGCTACTTTTCAGCATCCATCTAGACAGACAATTTCAAAGGTGTCAGGAGACTTAGAAAACTTTGATAGCAAGGACGCAAAAGTTGATTCTCGCATACGAAGTGAAGTTTACCAGCCCTTACCAAAGACGAGGTAAAAATGTGGCGTAAAAATGCAATGCCCACTCACAGAGTATCAAAAAATTCTAAAAACAATCTCAACTCTCCTGCATTCGCAACAAGAGCAACGAACTACAGAAGTCGAGCCTGGATCAAGCTCACCGGGACACTCCTGCCCCACCAAACTCGTCTGTTACTACTCGATCTCTCTGAACCCATCCTCCTCATTCTCGCTCTCAAAACCTTCTCAGATCTCCTCGCGCTCGAAAAAGAGCATCGCGCGCCGGATACTGAAAGCCACTCTCCTCGCCACGCCCGCAACTCAATCTCCATCCACCGCATCGAATATACCATCTCTCGTCTTTCCATGTTGCATCCAGCATCTCCCGCTGAGACCATGTCTCGGCTCAGCACGAGCTCGATACGCAGCTCTCGAGGTACCACCAAGCGCGAGGGGAGATCTTCGCAGGTATATATCGCGGAAAGATGCGTCTCGTTTTGCAGCTGGTGTTTGGAGTGAGTAAAGAGTCGGTCGTTCGCCCCGGCGCGAGGTTGCGTACATGGAGAGTCGACCTTGTGCAAAGCTGTGCTGAAAATTACGGCTCATTGTTCCGCGCGAGACGAGACCATCCGTCATATCTTTCAAGGCTGAGCGTGGGCGAGTGGGCGCGGACTGTGTGTGGCTGGGAGTGAGGGATTGTAAGCCTCGTGCTGGTGTTTGATTGGGGAAGAGTTAGGCGGTAACAATGAATTCATCGTACTTTTCATGTGGATGGGAGGAAACATCTGAAAAAATGCATATTGAGAATACGAGGATGAAGATCGCACAGTAATGATCTTTGAATCTGATTTCACACACATGACGGCGATGAGAGTTGAGATATTTTTCAAACCTACAATTTTTGTATTGCCTACCTAATTTTGACCTAGAAGATATTTTTTGATTCAAAATGGATTTTCCCTATGTGCCAAAAAAATTCCGTGCTCAAAGGGTTGAGCTGTTTGTTGGGGCTCTCTCTTGCAGAAAAGTCATTGCAAGGTTCATGTTTCAGGAATTTTCATTGACTCTCCCAGAATTGGACCCGTAAACCGATTAATACTGTAATCCCTGCTTCTTCAAAATGCGAGGAACTGTAATGGTCCTAATTAGTGACAAAGTGAGTGACGTGAGATGATTCTTGAGAAAATCATTTGGATATTATAGCGTGCAAGGGCTTGATCCTTGGCCTCGTCTATTGTTATCTACACCGATATGAATGGGGAGAATTCAGTCCAAATAATTGACGTTTCTCGCAATCAGACGAGTCCTAATGTATCCAAGGTTATTCGGAAACAAAAACTCTACTGCACGTGCTTTTACAAGGTTTCTTCTCAACACATATCTCCTTTTAATTATTGATCTTCTTGCTGTCTCAAAATTTTGTTGGCCATAAAAGACTGCAATCCTCGTTCGAAGATAAGAATTCTAAATTCTATAACTTTCTTTGAGAGAATATGAGATAATGTAGCTAATGCGATTCGTAAAGAGTCATGAGTAACTAGAATGTTTCTTCATCGACATTTTTGACCTATAAAGGTGAACAACCATTGCGATGAAAATTACTAACGCGTGGATGAGAGAAATATGAATCTGGTAGGCGCTGAATCAAATGTAAATCCTCAATCCATTCTAATTTCCACTTGATCAATCATATTGAAGAATGTCTGGATGTCTCAACAAGTTCAATCGCCCACCAGATTCGCGAGCCATGTAATCCCAAGCGTAACTTGGAAATTGAGTGATTACGAAGACGAAGTGAAAAATAAGGAAGCGTTGAAAGTATTTCCTGCTCTTCATAATACTCTCATGCGTTCCTCGCTCGAATTAAAAATTCATAATGAGTATAATATGAAAGTCATGAAGTCACGGCTCAAACAGTGGCTAACAAGAGTGGAAAGTTTTACATAATCTACACCCAACACTCGTGCCTCCTTCATCTATAGCTCATGAACGGAATTCAAGTTTATCGATATCCCTCGCGTATTTAAACGCGTACATCCACACGTATCATTAATCTCCGTTACCCAACTAACTCTCGATTCCAGAACAGGATAGAATCATTTTTATCCCGGGACAAGTTCAAGACTGCTTCATTCCGGCAAAGTCGTAAAATAATGACTATCCTGGTGTTATTGAACACCAAGTTCGAGAATTTTCCACGATGCAAGGCCTCTTTCTCTCCCTCTCTCACTTGTAAACACGTTCCATAACGCGTATGGGTAATGTCTCCTGTGCGTATAAGAGCCAGGCTCTCGAGTCTCGATGGTATCGAGTTGCGAATCGCATACTCGGTGAAATATACTCGCGAGGTAGATGTTTCTCGAGAGGGATAGTTAGATTGGCGTATAAAGTGACATGGAAAACTAATTTTCCACGATGCGTTTTTACCCCCGTCAAAAATTGTGTACGTCAAGGGAGAGTATAAAGAGAAGAAGGTAAAATGAATTCGGAAGAATTTGGTCGAGGGACAGAATGAATTTTACCGGCAAATGACTCCGTTTGCCGTAAGAATCTTATCGTCGCAGAGATGCTTTTTCAGTACCGATTGAAATTAAACACTCGCAGGATGCTAACGAGTCGACTTATTCGCTTCATTGAGCGAATTCCGTAAAACGAGGCAAAATGCAACAGAGAAACGGAGACAGTGGTAGCGGAGAAGAAACCATTTTGTGCGAGTGGTTCCGTCGATTCCGAGTGTCTCCCTTCCAATACCTGAGTTCACGAAGAGAGGCTGAATTGGTGGACCTCCTCATTAGAGGGCGATCAAAGATTGGGAATGGAAAGCGTCACTCGATCGGGTTTTCTCTCTGGGAGCGCGCGTATTAATTCCATTCGCTACTCTCAATTTTGCTCCTCGGATGCTTACGACGAGATGATTGCATATTTGCCCTTATTCAGGCTGCCCGTCTCTCTTTTATGTTTTCAAATCGTTGCCTTCGAGTACGCTTGGCGATGATCTTGAGGGAAAAATATCGGAATAATAGAGTGGCAAATTTCCCGAGTAATTTGATTACGGATCCACTCTCGGCGCTATGCGGATGATATCGGACTGGTTATTATTCCTACCCCGTTTTGTTCGCTCTCGTCGCTATTGAATTTTTCGCATCGATAGCTTTCTCGTTTTAATTGATGGATTACCAAGGGACACCGATGCTGATGAATGTTTTTCAATTCAAATGGGCTATTGAATTTGATGGTGGAAAAGTCTTTGATTTTTGTTTGGTTCCGAGACTTTTATGTGTGTGATCATTCTTTTGGAGCAGCATGAGGATAGTGGATTAGTTAGTAGAAGAACAGTAAAATGAATTCTTTAATGGGATATTTAAAAGGGAATGGCTTGAGGAAGTTTTTTGGGAGTGGATATCAGGATCTCACTTGATTGGAGTCAGTTATTGAAAGATCAGGAAATCAAGAATGACCTGCGTAAACTTAAATATCCGATTCTAGGGGAATCTTTCTCATACGCTACATCAAAATTGGCTTATTTGAGGAATCGAGATTGTTTCAAAGTATTTCAGCATCACAGAGAGAAATCTTCATAAATCCTGAAAATGAGATCCTTGATGGATTTAGGCGTGGATGATTCCTAACGAGGTTTGGTGATATGAATGGACTCTGTATATAAGGTACATCGTTCGATTCACAATGGGCTATGATTGTAATGATCTCTCCGCTCAAATTTCATCTGGCAAACCGAATTTTTCCATCGAAATCCATCCTTTATTTAACGCAGTTTTGTAAGTGCACTCAGACACAGATAGGACCGCATTGATGACTTACGGTGGCATGATTTCATATTGCCACCGATTCATCTATCCCGGAAATTTTCAGACGCATTGCATTTGATTTCAGGAAGATAAGCAAATCCTGTTCTCATCCGTTTGGATTGGTGAAAAGAGTTTGGAGTTATTACAGCTGTTTGGAATCCATCACTTGTTCATAACAGTTTCTCTCCCATCATCGCCATCTCTGTTTCTATGCAATTTTGAGCATTCGACTTTCAAAATATTTTTGAACAGAATTTACCCCATCTCTTTTATCAAAAAGGATGCACTCAATTTCTATCTCTGAACGACTAAATTGATGGGAAAAATTGCTATTCACATGGATCCATTAATGAATCCACGATGATCTTGATACAACAAAAAAGAAGCATCTATAGATGTTCTGAAAAATATCGCGGGCATCCAAAATCGTATCCCCGACAAAGCTATTTCAAAAACTTTCGTAAGCCATTCATCAATATTTGATATTATGAGGATGTTTCCCACCTTCGATATGTGAATTTTTTCCTTAATTTCATTCAAATGATTGATTTCGATGAGAGCACGATTATTCCAACGCACCAAAATCGAATCACTCCTAGAAGATTAGTACAGGCTTCCAGAATATAGCGAGTGATGAGCTTGGAATATTCCCATTGGTGGTGCTCATGGATGTGTTGAATTTTTCGATCGACAAACCCAGAAAACGAGAGAATTTCGTCTGAAAATCCCCGGTCAAATATTTCGATCAATTCGTGATTTTTCGTCGAGTTATGTCGAAAAAATTCATCAACTCCATACTTTCAAATACCAAATGATGTAAAAAATGTGCGAGATTTACACAGAATCCCTTCGCTTCCGAAACCAGCTTGAATAATCAAGAAAATCATTGACTTAAATTCCTCCCTCTGTCAAATTCATATTCTTCTGGCCTCACGATATTGTTTATACTCCAGAAGCAGTTTCTAAAGAGACAACCGAAACGGATATCGATCTTATTAACTCGAACGTAGATCGAGGTAGAT
>JAPYYZ010001055.1:0-18408 GCA_030522705.1 Eretmocerus eremicus
GGAGATATAGATCGCAATATATGTGGGAGGATGTGTACGCGCGTACAGTTTTTACGTGATTATTCGAGAATATTTCGAGACACCGCATTGATTCAAAGTATATCCGATTCCTTAAAGGAAGGCGCTCCCAACAAGCGAAGACTGGTGCATCAGAAATCATGCTATGGAGTGATAAATGTAAAATCCATTCGTTTCATGGTCTCTTTTGAGGTTAGGAAGACTTTCCATCCAATAAGAACTTATCCAGTTCATGGCACCGGCTTATTTTGAGTCACAATCGATGAAGTAACTCATTGCAAGCTGAAAACCGGTAGCTCGTTTCACGTAAAACGTGCGGACAGCTTCCAGGCTCTTTCAATCAAATGTAAACAAACCGATATCAGAGCTTTATACAGCAGGGATTCGAAATATTTCCTCGCAAGATTTGATGCCCTTCACATACGGTGCAAATTTTTTTACTAAGTGCAGATTAACGAGCAAAATCTATTCTTTCCATTGGTCAAGGTTTCACGCGTTTCCCCTTATATCGCTCGAACACCGTATAGGTGGGCATCCTCCTTTCAGAGTATCAAATCAGATATTGGCCGCCATGACGAGCATTTCACTCGAGAATGAAATGAATTGATCCTCCTCAGATTTGCAAAATCTTAGATCCCTGAATGATTTCTAAGTAAACTATATAAAAATATTGGCGAGGGAATCGGGGATAAGTTTCGTCGAGCATATTTATTCCAGAATCCTTGAACTATGCAATGCTTGGTTGTTCCGTGACTCACAAATCTCGTAACGTATATGAAATAACTCTGAATTTGTGATTCCATCATCTACATGGCTCATTTCAAATTGGATTATATACACCCATTCAGTATTTTCATCGTAGAATACCATAGTAGTACGGTGATAGACTATGATCGAGCCTCCGTGGTAGACTACGATGATAATTCCGTGGTAGACTACCATCGTACTACCGTGGTAGACTACCATAGTACCTCCATGGTAGATGGTAGCGGTATCATCATCCTACCATGGTACCTCCTGCCTTTTTTCTACCAGAGGAAAGTAGATTTTGGAGCTCTACACTTTTCTCTTCATACTCCACCAGCTTCCTCGTTATAGGGTAATTTTGCTCTGAACCGCATGAAGTAAAAATTTGCTAAATTATCCTCAAAATCAACACGTTTTGAGGAGAGGTTCCTACCCTTTCTGTCATCCAGAGCGAAGGAAGTAGAAAAAAAAAACCAATCCAAACGGCGCGGAATGAGGGGACCTTCAAAATAAGTCCAAGTGGAGTTCTCTAGGGCACATCTACTCCGATATATCTAAAAAGGAAAATCTCCGGACAGGTCATTTTTTCAGAGCTACTTTTGACTTTTCATATTCTAGTTGGTACGGAGTTGGGAAAAATATTTTGGTAAAGATTGATCACCCAGACCTCATAGTCCCGTTTTGTGAGGGAATCTATGTACCGGACATTGAAATCATACACTGCCAGACACATAGCGTAAATTTTCGTGTAGCAGATAAATCCACAAGATATTTTTTACGGTGCTGTATTGCTACAAGAAATAAAAAAATGCCTTAGAGCACTGAGGCATCGGTGTTCTGGTCAGTCCTGTGATCATTATTTGGGAGCTGTATATTCGAGGATCTAGAAAAATATCTTTCATTTTCACAGAAATCATTCGCTCTACAGTAAGTCGTTCAACCTGGGGTAATTGAACATTTTTAAATATTGTAAGAGCATATGATTTAAATCCGTAACACAAGAGTGAACGACCTCAGCTCGCACACCAACAGTGATGAGAACTACATTGGTGAGCTATATATTTTGATTTCTGGATGCAGTCTTGATCTCAAAATGATGATTTTCAGTCAGCAAACAAAACTCCAAGAACTTTCCTTGTGCCGATTATTATGTAATTGATAATAAAATTAATCATATTGGGATCTGACTCATTCTGTACCTGCTGGAATCTAAATTCGATTCATCAAAATTCAATACCTGTGCGAGCACAGTTTTAAAAAATCTTGAACATCTTCCATACTCCAAGTAAGTAGCGCGTGGCCTAGTTTTACTGCAACTCTTTTAGTGGAGTCACTCGTAGAAGAATGATGCCAGCAATATAATCATATGACTTCAAGTTTCTTCAAAAAAAAAAAAAAACATGAAGTTTCCATAATCTTTTCGAAGTTGCATGTTTTGGACGAACGCTCTGTATTTGCATACAAAAGAGGTTCGTGTCATTATGCACCTGCATCAGTTATCACTGAGTTCATCGCACTCAATGTTGCATGAAATATTACCTCGAATGATCGTGACAATAATTTGAGGGCCACATTGATACGAATTATCACACCTTCGTAAGCGATTCTTGACGGCTTCTATTCATTATATTTTCAAGTTCATAATAAAAACATCGGGGGAACGACGTGTCAGCCATGGCAATCGGAAGAAACCAGTGATGTCTTGATTCAAGGCTAGATGACCTTGATGACCCATTTGCCCGTGGGAAAAGGTATGGTGCGTGGTCACCCGTGACCACGGTCCACTAGTGGTACGTAGCCACTGGTGGTCACGGTCCACCAGTGGCACGTGGTTACGTTGGGCATCGCCATTATCGGTCTGGGCATGGGCGTTGGGGTATGACTGTGCGATTCACCTTTCCGAAAATTCGCTCATCTATTTTGATGCATATTTTGAGTCTCTACGCAAGTTTTTCGACGAACTCTTCCGGAAAGCCCGGTTTTCATTCTTTATCAACAATTTCCGGGGTAGAATTATAAGTTTCGGCTAATATTCCAGTAAGTATGAATTTTCAAGAAACAATACAAGAGACTAAAGTTGTAGACCCTAAAAACTCCTTCAAAAATAATCTCTAGCGAGTTTTTCGGGAAAATCAATTCTAAGCCGACGAGAGAGTTAAAAGCCAACGGTGCGATTCATGAACGACAATCTCCTTTTTGCACGGGTAATAGCATTTTGATTGCAGGAACACTATTGCGAGTCGCCGGGGCGCGTTTTGGAGGAGAGTGTGTTCGAAGATGGGCATGGTTGCGTTTGAGCAGACTCAGCCATTCTTGATCTTTTATAAAAATAATAGATGAAGTGATCGAAACCTAGAGCCTAGCCCGAACATTTGAGAATCGAGAACGTGTGATTCTTTGAGTAGAAAGATCGAAAAAAGAATGTATATAAAGAACGTTTGTACCCATTCGGGATCTCTGAATCGATTTCCTGAGATCACTCGTTCCTAATGGGTGCGTTTTTCTGACCATCAGCAACGCTACAAATTCTCAACTCTTCTAAATTATTCAACTCATAAGCAAACACGTTTACGGAAAGCTCAATACGCTCTCAAAAAATGTAGAATTCACTGATTTTAATGACGATATGTGTCTTTTGATGATAAGTAGAGCTTCATAACTTTGAAATCATGGCAATCACCATGCAACCCAGATTTGAGCCAGATCTTGAATCTTTCTCTTTGTCTACCTTGAACCAGATTGCATTGAAATGAGAAGTAAACTTGTTACAGTCAAATCTCCTAATTCAGGACACACCCAAAAACGAACACCTTCCAATAACCAACACCTTTGCCGTGCAACATTCTTGATAGCGGACACCTGGTTTCGGACACTTTGATTGTGCACCGAGGGTCTCAAGGGAGATTCTACTCTATTCAGAAGAAATTTCCTAAATCATCTCTGAAAATTGATTCTCTTAATGAATATTGTAGAGGTGTGGGAAAAAATGAGCTTCGCCAATGGCGATAATTGGATCAAAGAAGTCGTTACACCCGGATATTATCAGATTTGGAAACTTCTTATATCTCCACTAGTAAGCGAGAAATTTCCCATCAATTTCTCGAAGGCCGAGTAGATTGAATTAAATTTGAGAGCAAAAAGTGGATTTTTGAGAAATCCTCAGCGTTGATTACTTGTTCTCTAAATCGCAAAATAATTTCCCGAACCAGGGTTGGAAGTTTCACTGATCACCACTTACTCAAGTTCGATTAAAATTGATGGTACCGATCATCCTTTTGTGCTCCACCATCCGATTCAAGTTTTCTACTTTAATCCCGTAATACTCAAAATGAGGTGTCGAACCAGAAAAATTGATCAAAAACAAAAGAGGGATTTCGTGATATTCATCAATAGTTGAAGTAACCCGAGTCACGTCATTCCATGAGGTGCCTTGGGCCGGCCAAAACTCTTCTGAAGAAAATATCGATGAGCACATTCTACAATTTCTGAAAACTATCTCACGACCAGATTTATTAATTTTTGGAAAATTTAGGAGCTGCAGATTGGCGAAGTTGAAACAAGGCCCGAGTCGACCCATTTTCGTGTGGTTAAATTTTGCATCATCTCCCACTATACTACTGACATACCAATATTGTGATGTGTGGATTATATTAACTCTGGAGCTTTCGCACAGAATGGTTAACTCATGATGGATAGAATCGTAATTTCCAGTCATGTTTTGATTGGAGAGATATACGTAACGCCGTTGGATATCGAGCTTCATACGCGTAATTGTTGGCAAAGCCCTCAAAAAACTACACAGGGCATCAACCTCATACTCATTGTCAGTTTTTCCGTCGGGATAGTCCGCAACGTGCATCTTATCCAGTACGTTATTGTGAAATTCGTGATTTTTACTTTCTTACTATTTTTTCGTCAGGATGGCCCATCTCCCTGAAAGATTATGATACTACTTCTGGTAAAAGATCACATATCTCCCATAAAAGCAATTTTGAAATTGCAGTTTTTGGTAGATTTTTTCTTCGAAATTTAATCGGCAACCCTGAACCTTTGCCATATCATTCGTCATGCTTGAATCTACAATAAATTCAATTTAAATCTCTTGCATCTCGTTCTTTAGTTTTAGTGATGAGCTAAACTTGAACAAATTTTAGCTGGAGCTAAGATTTTTTTCAGCCATTTCAGCTGATTTCCGGCTGAGAGTGGAAAATCAGATAGAATAGTTAAATTTCAGCTAGAACACGTGTATACTATCTGATTCGTGTTGAAAAAGTATATGAAGCTATAGATAGTGTTTCTTCCATCAAAATGATATCTTACACATGCGAAGAGGAGATTATCGCTAATGAATTGCACAAATGGCTTTTAACTCTCTCGTTGGCTTAGGATTGAATTTCCCGAAAAAGTCGTGGGTGATTATTTTTGAAGGAGTTTTTAGGGTCAACAACTTTAGTCTTTTGAATTGCTTTTTGAAAATTCATACTTACTGGAATATTAGCCGAAACTTATAATTCTACTCCGGAAATTGTTGATAAAGAATGAAAACCGGGCTTTCCGGAAGAGTTCGTCGAAAAACTTGCGTGGAGACTCAAAATATGCATCAAAATAAATGAGCGAATTTTCGGAAAGGTGAATCGCAAGGTCATGCCCCAACGCCCATGCCCAGACGGCTAATGGCGATGCCCAACGTAACCACGTGCCACTGGTGGAGCGCGACCACCGGTGACCACGTACCACTACTGGACCGTAGCCACCGGTGACCACGCACCATACCTTTTCCCACGGGTGGCCTAAATCTCTACACTATGAATCAGATAGTAGAAGTTCCCATTCTGTAGATTCGAACCATATCGAATCGAATCAAATACCATTAAAAACAATAAAAGTCGGATCACGGGAATGTAGATAATTTGCATCACACACTTGGAGTAGATTCAGGGTTATATAGCTCAACCCTATTGGGACACAACCTAAATGTCTGACATTGTTTGATTAGCCTTGAGTCGTTCCCTTATCTCTGCTGGTGAGATTTTATCTCGGTAACCTGATATACCATTAGGTTGGCAATACATTCCGTTGTCACGTGAGGAAAATCAGAGGGAGTATTTAGAGGAAGGTAATAGTACGATATCCTGTTTTTCATTTTTTGAATCTAAACATGAGATTTTTAGGACGGGTTCATTACTTTATGTGATTAGACCTTTGTCATCTCACGTATCTTCAGAGGAAAATCTCAAGTGAACGGATTAATTATCTTACTTTCATATGACATCGCTCCTTGAAAGCATTCCGCTAATTTTCTTCAGCAGCGTATCTTTGATCTTGGAAAGTGCAAAGCCCTTGATCGGTACACTTACGAAATTACAGGATCACGCTACCGCATCAAAAATGTTCAACCTTCTGCAGCATGGTGACGAATATATTAGCCACCTAATTTCACCTCAAAATTGTCTAATTTGGAGTTTTTCGGAGGCTTTTTTTTTCTTTATTATTTTCTTTTATTATTTTTCGGAGGCTATTTCAAATATTTTCATTGGGTTTTCTCGGCAAATAGCTCGAGTAATAGTTGCAGAAGGGTTTTGCATCAATCCAGAGTTGATATTTGTTTAGATTCATGTCATAGATTTGAATGAACACGGAGATTATCTCAAATCCGTAATCAGTGACCCATAAAACCATAGTACACCAATTTTCATGACGATTGGTGCCTCAGAAAAATGTGTTCCGCAAAAGATTAATAGGTTATACAATCTCTCTCGTGTGCTGATCGTGAAATACCGATTCCTCGAGGGATTAAGAGTTGCTACCAAGCCCAACATTCAACAAGAAGTAAAAGAAAGATGACGGCGATTTGATTCTGACTGGCTGGATGATACACTAGTTACATTTATTCATGAGCATTATTGACGATTTGTGGGGCTTGTGAGGGACTAATCGATGCTCGTCGATTTGTCGTATTCACAATGTTTTCCTACTTTAAAATCAAATTCAAATTTGATTAGACTGGAAAGTCATTCAAATACACCGCATCAATATACATTATCCAAAATCAACTAATAGGGAAATTTTAGCCAGAACACGGCATTGATAATGCCTCGACTTTTGAAAGATGTTGTAATATATTGCTTGCATACAAAGGTCACGAAACTTTTTGTTCTCTGATACTCACGAAAATTTATTGGCAGCGTCGATAATTCACACCATCTATCCCCTCCATCCGAGAAACAAAAAGAATCACCCGTCAGAATTCACGAGCTCCGGCAAGGAGTTCCTATCAGTCAATTGCTGGCCGCGGCTAATGCACATTTATGCATGAGCGGGAAAGAGTGTGTTCACACTTCAAAGACTAACTGATGATTCAAAAGTGGTGCAGTCTAGTGCAAGTTTCCGCTTGGAAACGACTCGTCGCGGTTTGCTTACGTTGAGACAAAGGGAAATCAGATTTAAAAAATGTCAACTCACAGGGTCGTAATCACAGGAATTTCCGGACGGTTCCCTAACTCAGATAATATCAACGAACTTCGAAATAATTTGCTGAATAGTGTCGACTGCACCACCGATGAACATGATAGATGGAATATCGGTAAGTGGTATGTGTAGAAGGTATTCCACCATGAACGAGAAACGATAAATTGCCGTGAATGTTTTTTATTAAAGTACCGGGAGATTTATTAATCTATGACATTAGCTCATTTCGGGTATTATTTATGAGAATCAACGTGAACATGTGGAGATGGACTTGAGGAAAAACTATGTCTGGAACAGATTTTCTTGACAAATCAATTCCTTGAGAAATCAACATCGAGAGATTAAAAAAAAGCGTGCACAGCTGTTTACCTCTTAATCGATTTCCAGTCATTTTTAGTACTCTCAAACTTCACGAATCCAGATTGTTATACATTAGATTACTAATGCAAGGAATAACTCGTTATTACGGTGTTTCGGAGGAAAAGATTTTCTACAGATTGACTTGCTGAAACTCGAGATGACACTCCGACTCTATTTCTCTGGGTTTCGTTTGAATCAGATGAATGCATCTTCAAGAGTAAAAGAGCTGAATAATTCAAGCTGTATGACAAAACCTCATCAAAAGCATATAGCTCGAATACTTCTGGAGATGTACTTATGTAATTCAACGAAACCTAGAAAATTAGAGTCGGCGTGTCATTCCGAACTCCGGTGAGTCAACCTATAGGAAGGCCCCCTAAAGTTTTAATTTGGATAAAAAATCATAGGTCAAACTTTAAGAAAATAAAAATCTAGGCTTTAAAGGGACCTTCAATATCCCATTAGAGTTTTTGGGATGACTTCCTCATAAATTACAAGTGATTGAACGAGATGAAGATTTCCGTTTTTTCCCTCGTAAACTATAGCCTCAGAATGTCGTAGAGAAAAGTTCTGAAAATCATGAGTCAATAAGTGTTTTTATGATCCTTCAAATGCTTTTTTCAAAATTTTCGTATGATGAAGCAGTTTGGAGATATCGTTGATTCACTCATCCATTTTTTTTTCACTCATCCATTCATCCATTGATGGATGAATCCAGATCATGGATCCATTATCCATTAACTCAAAGAGGTACTGTAATTTTATGTTCTCTCGATTTCTCTTACGTAAGAATTCTGATTTATTCGGTGGAAACAAATTGACTATGATTTCTCTGAAACTGGATCAACTGTTATATCAAACCTGAAGAGGATCGTACTATAACGACCGAAACGTTGATGGCTTGAACCAATTGAATAAAATGTCAGGAAAGCCCAATATCTTCTCTATACCAAATTATGAGTTTGAAACGGAATTGGATCCAGCCTTGACCACATAAGTCTCCGTGCCCATGAGTAGTCCCATCTTTTTGTGGTTTTTGAATCCATTCTTGAGAATCTCTACACCTCACTTGAACCGCCTGTGACTTCGATGACCGAGAATTAGATTTTCAATGATACATAGGTATAATTATCTTTGCTGGGTTTATTCACAGACAACTCGGTCGTAAAAAAACATTCTTCAAAGGGTGTCAACACTGTTTTTGGGAACACATTATTGGAGGTTTCTTTCATCAGTATTTGAAAAAACTAGATATGCGATTCAGTTCAAACTGTAAAGCAACGATTCGAATATTCAAAAAGTAACACTTATGGTAGTTACAAAGGAACTGTGAGGTCAATGAAAAGTTTTGATTTTTCCTCTATTTCATGAGCACGTGTGACATTTGAATACATTGTTTCACTTGGTGTTGCAATTGATGCAGTCAATTTGAGGAGTTTTGAATGTCTTTGAACTATCAAAATGGAAAATTTTCCTCTTCGACACGAAGCACAAACGTTTGGAATTCAATTCTCATATCCACTCTACATATTCATCCTCAATATTATTCTTGAGATGGTGAGATGGATGAGAGTCGATTCAAAGATCTCAAAGATTGCCTGTGCCATGGAAACCCAAACGAAGTTTGGACAATTTCGTATTGCTGCATTGTTTGTTTTTTCACGGGAACAAAAAGTTCTGGACGAAGAATAGATATCCATCAGAATTATCGGGCAACTTCCGCGGGAAAAACTCACAAGATAGAATTTGGCAGAGCAGTGCTTGGCTCGAGGTCAGATATTCTGAGGTTAAAGAACGATGTTGTCGATAATGGCATCCCACAGTTCTCAATCCACAAGCAATGAATGACGGCACTCGTCATAGTCTCATGAATTATTGCAGACTACTCAAAATAATCGCCTATTGATGCATCGGAATATAGAATATCGTAGCCATAAAGTAGTATTTGTCGAGGTTACGATGCTTTGTACTCTTAATGAGTGCTTCTAAACTTCCGTTACAATTACAAAGCAGAAAATAGATTAAAAAATTAATAGATTCTCGCAATGAAATATTCCAGCAATCGACCAAAAAACAAATCGATTGAATTGAAATCATTTACGTCTAGTATATACCCTAATTGAACTATGGTTTCCACCCACTTCCCTTTTTTAGCGGGAGTTGTTATCAATCTCATGTCAAATTCTGCTACAACATCTATTTCATATGAATCAATTGAACAACCACAGACTACTAAAACTAAGACCTCCAATGCTCGATGTTTTCGTGAAGAAACTATCAATTCGTTACGAATCAGCGCTCTATATGATATTCTATCATTTTGACAGATTCACAAAAGGTTCCTCAACGGATTGGGAAGTGCAATGACATCGACAAATTTGACCGCATCTACTTTGGGATTCATTCAAAGCTGACCGATGCGATGGATCCCATGTCACGGACCTTACTGGAATGTAGCTTCGAGGCAATAATGGATGCTGGTATCAATCCACGAAGTTTAAAAGGAGCCAACGTGGCAGTTTTCAATGCTTCAAATCTATCTGAATCAGAGAAAGCTCTATTCTACCAAAAAGCTCAGGTACACTAGAGTCTGAACTTTTAATGAGTATACATTCGTATCGATTTCCAACAACTGTTCACAAGTCCCGTTTTCGACGACATACCTCAGCTTGCGACCCATTCAACGTTTTCGAAGAGTCTTTACCCTGACGATGTATAAAGTCGAGTAACGAGTCTCTAAAACTCCACCAACGAATCAGATACAGTTACGTCAGATCGCGATTTCAAGAAGAAGGATAAATGATTGGTTGTGCTTTTGGTCATCATTTTTGTCTGCCTTATGCTTCAAAGTACTCTTATCTATGTATAAACAAAGTATCTGAGGTTCCAATGTTGCACAAGAGTTACTTTCCAAATATGAGGATCATCACACTCTATACCGTGATCAGTAATAATTTCAATTTGATCGAAGATAATATGGAAAACAAATGTCTATATTCTGATTTCTCAGAAATATAGATAATTAAGGATCAACAGTAGGTTTGGGATTTCTGTCGATTCGGATATCCGCTGATCCGCGGGAAATATGATGGATTTGAGACACTTACTCTTGGAAAACGATTTCCCTACTACCGCGGATCCGGATTCGAGTGGTCAGATGTCTCCAACCCATTTCATAATTCAAAAGTTCCGTGGATATCTGGTTCTGCGAAAGCCCCAGCCCTAATAAAGTCATCAAATGTAGATAACATGTTCAGATTACACGGTCTATAGAGTACAAAAATATCTACTTAAATTCCGTAACTTATAAGATTAAATTCAGTAAATGATAATATTAATCAGAAGAATGGTGATTCGATCATCCGTGAAGTACTCAACAATTCAAGAAGTAATTAACAAGAGCAAAAAAATCAACTGATGTAAATGATTCAACAAATTTCTGCTTTAACATTTATCCCCATCGATCCAATTCTCATCTTATCCAAGAGCAACCCGATAGCATCGTTAATTTTAGAAAATGTTCGCCTATAATCACGACTACATTTACTCATGCGACAAAGTTTCGCCATGTACGGAAGCTGAAGAAACGAATATGCAGTAGATTTGACACAAAGTTCCCCTTTTCATTAATGCATATTGACCCAACCTCATTATTCACGTCCAGCTCGATGTAATTGTAGAGGGAAAAAGTATCAATAGATATATGCGATTGCCATGTAGAAGAATTGTTCGGGTCATCAAAAAAAATTATCCCAAATAAATAATATGACATGTTGCATAGTATTACTATTCTATTGTAATATACATAAGATGGTTAATTTTTCAGTCAGATGGTTTTGGTATTGTGGGTGGGAGTAAGGCAATGATCCCAAACAGAATATCTTTCTTTTTTGGCCTAACTGGAACAAGTATAAACGTAGACAGTGAGACTGCTGGTGGTGCTACAGCCTTGGAGTGTGCATACCATACGATTAGATCTGGTCGCTGTGATGCAGCTCTGGTAACAGGTTGCATGGTTGCTTTGCATCCGCACGTCTCGTACCAGCTAAGGAAATTAGGTGGGTTGTCATAAACCAATGTTACAAAGATTATATCTGCCATACAAAATCGATCTCATTGAAAATATTTTTCCGTCGAGTCATTCCGTGGGATTCTCGTAGTTAACTACGGAACTTTCCCTTCCGAAATCCCCCTCAGCCTGCTCGCGAAGCAATTCGATGAGTATATCAAAAAACGATAATATTAATAATATTCTCTTGTCTTTTTATCCAACATCGAAAACATGCAAGCTGTCGGACGTTCGAGACAGCCCTTGTGTCCACTCATCGTGATAAATTTGTTAGAATAAAGTGACTGTGCGGTCATACCACCGAGGCAACATACAGTCAAAACTGTATCAATAGTAATTCCTGCTCCCTTCTGAAATGCTCTTTGCCGAACTCAAAATAAGTAGTATCTCTATGAATCCAAATGATGAATGCGATGATTCCCAGGCAACAATGATGTATATAATATGCGCATATATACGTATAGTCGATCCATCTATTATACGTATTAAAAGAAGGTCTAAAATCCACATAACTAACGTATATTCTAGACGTATATTTTTGGGATAAATGTCCGCCTAATATAGTTTAGAAATGACATCGAGAAGATGCATAATATACGTATACCCTCGCCTAATTTCCTGCTACATTGCTAGAAAAATGATCTGTTGAAAGGTGTATCTTAGGCAAGTCGGCTTGACGCATGAAAGACGCTGAAGAGGATGAAATTGCATGATCTCGAACATTTTGTTTGGAAAGGTGATAAGATCGATATAAGAGCATGTTCCCGCTCATGTGCGAACAAATTGATGAAATTTGATTTTCTGATATACTTATCAGTTAATCACAGGGTATTCTTGATAAATACGTGTAGGTAATGCGGCAAACCTACGGATCGAAAGATATTGGAGACTTCCAAATTCGTGGAGCAATTTGTGCGTATTTTGCTCGAATCGTTCGCATTAAGAATTGGTCCAATCAATAGAGAGCAATGATTTGTTAATAAATTAATTCAGAAACATTGCATCAGGAGGGTTATGAGTCCGAAAACGTGTGATTCTCGTTACTCGGCAAGCTTTGATACTTTTTCTTCGTCAGCCGATCGCATGGTATGCGTACTCCTGTTGAGTCGATGCATCAATGTGGTGATGGCAGAGAAGACTGACAATGGAGTTCTCTCCCATTTGAACCCATGATCCCTCGTGAGGGCGGGTTCCAGGGAAATTCTGAGTCAGAATTCATCGCAGAACTAGTCCTCAAGATTGTCCCGAGCAACGATGCAAGACTCAGATCGAATGGGATTGTGAATGTCTCGATCGGAGAAAGTGGAACATCGAGAATATGCACGATTTTTATCGAGATTCATAGAGAACTCCTCATGTATCACCTACTTCGATCGAGATATTCATAATTACAATCAATTTGAGATCTTGCATCGTTGCTTGGAACATTCTTCAGACCTGGTTTTGTGAAGACTAGTGACTCAGAATTTCCCTAGAACCCGCTCTCATGAGGAAACATGGAATCCCAAGAATTTTTTCTTCAAAGGGGAAAGGATTCCATCGTCATAGCCCTTTGCCATTACCACGTTGATGCATGAATTCAAGAGGAGTACGTATACTATGCGATTGGCTGACGGAGACAGTATTAAAGCTTGTCGAGTAGCGAGGATCACATGTTCCTGGACTTACATACATCCGACTGCAATGTTTTTGAATCAATTTATCAACAAATCATTGCTCTTCATTGATTGGACAAATTCTTAATAAGAAACGATTCGAGCAAAGTAGCCCAAATTTTTCCACGAATTTGTAAGTTTCCACTATTCATCAATCTGTAGGTTTGCCGCATTACCTACACGCATTTATCAAGAATACCCTGTGATTAGCTGATGAGTATATCAGAAAATCAAATTTCATCAATTTGTTCGCCCATGAGCGGGAACACGCTCTTATATCGATTTTATCACCTTTCAAGACAAAATGTTCGAGATCATGCAATTTCATCCTGGTCAGTGTCTTTCATGCGTCAAGCCAACTTGCCCAAGATACACCTTTCAACAGATCATTTTTCTAGCAATGACGCAGGAAATTAGGTGAGGGTAACGTATATTATACGTTTTTTCGATGTCATTCCAAAACGTATATCAGGCGGACATTCATCCCAAGAATATACGTCTAGAATATACGCGAGTCATGTGGATTTTGGACCTTCTTTTTATACGTATAGTAAAAGGATCAACTATACGTATATATGCACATATTATATCTATCAATGTTGCCCGGGTTGTTTCCAATAATTCACGAAGATGTGTGCTTCTTTGATTATAATGCACTCTGATGATGATATTTCCTCCATTCTTGATATTCATAGTGAAGACGCAAGTGACTCCCATTAACGAATTCCAGATTTCTTTGAATAATATCAATAAACTTGATTGGATATCAGTATTCAATAGAGTTCAAATCTTCAGAGAAGTAATAATGAGTGATGGTATTATGAATTATAGCACTGATATTATGAGCATAAGTAGTCACGATGATCATGAGAAGTTTTATTCAAATGTCTCTTTATTCTTCATTAGGTCTTTTATCCGGCGATGGTTACACTCGAAGTTTTGACGATGATGCCGACGGTCACACAAGGAGTGATGGCGTTGCAGCAATTTATCTCCAACGAGCAAGTGATGCCAAAAGAATATACCAAGAAGTGATCAATGTCCACAGTAGGCACTGTAACACAGTCGAAATTAATGAAGTCCTTCTGTTTCCTACGGTCGATGATCAAATAGAGATTATGAGGAACCTCCTCAGCGAGAGTGGACTCACGCCTGATGATATCACGTATCTAGAGGCCACAGGATTTGGTATAAAAGAAGCAGATGCCCAAGAACTCGAAGCTATTGATGCGGTCTATGGTAAAAGAAAAAAACCACTACCTGTTGGTTCTATCAAATCAATCCTCGGCAATGCCCCATCAGTGGCTGTTATCAATTCAATTATCAAGGTAATTAAGGGTTAGGATCTGAATGCATTCAATCAGTCAATTAAAAAATTATTCCAAGATGAGAGGCATACTTGAAAAATTCGAGCATAAGCGCCTTTCCATTGAATACTTGAAACCTCTTTAACCGCACGCGATTGCACGAGGTCTTCTTGACATATTCTTCGAGTTATAAAGACGGAATACTTTGGATTAGAGATTTAGAAGAAATAAGTTACGCGCGATAATTGCACAAAAAATCGATTTCCCACTATCTACCGAGCCAAAAAGGGAAATGTCAAGTAAAGACTTGGCAAAAGAACAAGAAATCGCCCCCCCCCCCTTCTCCCGCCAAAATGGAGAAAACATGAGTATAACTTATAAAAAAATTTTCTCTGACATAATCAATCTACGATGATGATGGATTCTCCTGGAAAACTCTCAAGTGTCTGGAAGATTTTGCGATGATTATTCACTCCTTTTACTTATTCTTTTATGAAAATTGACATCATTATCGATTCAGAACGCTATATGACTTGACATCGCTTCACTCCATCCTCTTTCTCATTGTTGGTAACGTATCATGTGGATTCTCTGAGGGAAAGTCCCAAATTCGTATAGTTTATGGAACAAAAGCTTGATGACTAGAGATCAACAACAATTCAGTGTGTATATCAGAGTTATCCTTCCAGATGATCATTGGATCGGAAACTGGATCAATACCACCAAACTTGAATTATGATGAGCCCAATTCCCAAGCACAAGGCCTGACGAATGGTAAATTCTTCGTCCCTACAGATGTTCTTCCTTGGGATGGAGAGTATACATCAGTTAATTCAACATCTGTTGTGGGCTATTTTGGGAGCATAATTCTCAAATCACCCAATATCGAAAAAAAAGATGATGGTGTTCCAATCGACGATATCCCACGCCTTATTTTGGTATCTGGTCGAACCGAAGAGGCCGTAACATCATTCCTGAATTATGTGAGTACCATTCTGAATGTCAATGGTAGGATTACTGAGTTTTCTAAATAATATTTGAAGATTGAGGTGTTATTTCTACCGGTACATTGGTAAATTCAGACCTCTCGAAAAGTATCCCCAAGGAATAGTATAAAATCATCTTTCATCATGTTATGAGATTGCTGACATTTCTCGGTAATTCATATGCCTCGAATCTAATGTATTACTTCGTTTCAGGTGGAAAGCAGACCGGTAGATGCAGAGTTTGTCGCGTTGGTGCATGATATATTCCAATCTGAGGTGGATGGTCATTTGTATCGAGGTTACAGTCTCGTCCCTGCCAAGGGTTTAGTTCAACCTGGAACCAAGAAACAAGAGGTCTTCTTCAATTCAGGGGAGTCTAAAGAAATTTGGTGGGTGTACTCTGGAATGGGTTCACAATGGGCCGGAATGGGTAAGTGTACTGGAATAGAATAGCTGATCCGCCTTATACATAGAATTATATGGACAATCTGTTGGAACCTTCATTAGGATTTTATTCTGTAATCTCATATAAATATGATTTTGATCTCTTCCATAGGGGAAGCATTGTTAAAACTACCAGTATTCGAAGCTGCGATAAGAAAATGTGACGCAGTCCTGAAACCCAGAGGCTATGACATATTCAAAGTGATAACTGAAAGAGATCCCAAGATGTTCGATTTGATTATCAACAGTTTCATAGGCATTGCCGCTATACAGGTAACTTGGAACATTGAAGTTTTAAGGAAAATGCCATTTTGATGGTTCATAAAACTTGGATGTGTATAATTGATTTTTGTTCTAGATTGGTTTAACAGACGTACTAAAATCTCTTGGTCTCGAACCTGATCATATTATTGGGCACTCTGTGGGAGAGTTGGGTTGTGCCTATGCTGATGGTTGTTTCACGGCCGAACAAATGATTCTAGCAGCACTTTCTCGAGGTCTAGCGTCAGTTGAATCTAAACTAGAAAGAGGATCAATGGCTGCAGTTGGATTGGGTTACGAGGATGTGCTGCCCTTGTGCCCTCCTGACATTGACGTAGCCTGTCACAATGGTCCTGAAAGCTCAATTGACTGAATCCTGGTTGGCGTGGAAGAGAAGAGCCTCTTCGCAAAGTTAAGAAATGACTTACTCACAGGCGCTCTTCTTTCTCCTGTAAATTGCAGTCAAAGAATCTATGACAAAACTCACTAGCAAAGAGGATTTATGCAAGAGATGAAACCAGCAGGAGGAACTCTCTTTTTTTAGGATCTCGAAGGATTATATCGAGTACAGTAGGACCTGTCAACTTGGGTACCTCTGTCAGTTGGACACTTCCCACGCGAACCATCGAGCTTGAACGTACATTCATTCACCTAAGTAAGTTAGATACGTTCCGAATTGGATGGTTTTGATCGGAATTAAGGTGTCCACCTCACACGAATTCTACGAAAGCTCCTGGATATCCAGTTGAACCTGCCTAGGTTGGATAGGTCGGTTCCGATAAAGACCGTCCAACTTGGAAAAGTGTTCATTTTATAGAGGTCAATTAGTGTACGCTAAATCAAGCCCAATGGTTCTTACAAAAAGTGTTCAACCTACAGTGGTGACAAGATTATACGGTGATCACTTTGAGTTTATGTTGAAGCTCTAGTTTACCGACAATCATAACAAATTCATTTCAAATAAGGTTATGCAATTTTTCGGAAATATAGCTCCAGACAGTTATGCATATTGGTGAAATGCATCACTGAACAAAATTTCGCAGTGATCCATGGTGATCTCCTGACGAGATTGGACTCAAAGCTATAATTATTCATCAACCAAACGACACTGGAATAATTTACCTTGGGTCATTCGGCAATTCTGCTTAGTGATGCATCTCGCGTAACCATCTGGAGCGACAGTTTCGGAACATTGTAGAGCCTTATTTTAAATTAATTCATCATGAATGACGGTAAAGTAGAGTTTTGACATTCTCTTAACAGGATTCTGTACACGAAAATCAAGATTGCACAGAGATTTGAAGATGTTGTCACCCTTGTACTACAGATGCTGAGCTACATAAGGTCGAGTAAAAGCTCTACCTTACCGACATTCATCATAAATTGATTTAGAATGAAACAAAACAATATTTCGGAAAAGTAACTCCAAGCTGCTTTGCGTATTGGTAGAATGAACCAATGTGTAAAATTTGGAAGCGATCGGTTGAGAGCTATTGTAGTAATTTGGACTGTAGTGTAATTACAATGCATTGACACTATAGCTCCAATTACTCCAAGTGCTTTCAAAGGATCGCTTCAAAATTTTACACCGTGGTTCTTTCTACCGATACGCAGGGCAGCTGGGATCCCCAGGCAACATCGATAGGTATAATATGCGCATATATACGTATACTTGATCTATCTATTATACGTATTAAAAAAAGGTCTAAAATCCACATAACTAACGTATATTCTAGACGTATATATATGGGATAAATGTCCGCCTAATATACGTTTTGGAATGACATCGAAAAAACGTATAATATACGTATAATCTGCCCTGATTTCCTGCTACATTGCTAGAAAAATGATCTGTTAAAAGGTGTATCTTAGGCAAGTGGAATTGACGCATGAGGTTATAAAATCGATGTACACTTGGAATCAAGGAATACTTTCCGAACGCGATTGAAGCCCTTGCCTCATTGTGACGTCATTTCCGGCGGCTCGAAAGAGGTTTAGGGTTGGGATGGAAAAAAATAGACTGGCAACGGCATTGCTTGATAAGTTAGGATTTTTCTGGATGATAAGATTGACTCACCGATCAATATTTTTGA
>JAPYYZ010001056.1:0-16677 GCA_030522705.1 Eretmocerus eremicus
GCTGAACTCCGTAGCCCTAGGAGTAGCTGGGCGCGAAACTCTGAGAGGAGGACTTTCAATAATGGGACTTATGGATGGCAACGCCTTAGAACAACTAGCAGCATCCACGTGGGATAAAATGTGGATGAGGTTTCTTACGTTTGGATCAATCAGTGCTGGATTCATGGGATTATTGATCACCATGAGGATAATCAAATCATGTGTCGATACAGTTATTCACGGGTATGCTATATACAGCATCTATGGTTGGTCACTCCACATCATAGGAGCAATTTAGAATTCCATCACTCAACTACTGCTGCACTTGGGAAGAGACTACGAGGACGAAGAATTTGGCACAACCGACAGAAGAAAACCATCAAATGATGAGGAGTCCCCTACCGAATATTTCATGGAGGATCAAAAACTGCCACCAAAACCACCACGAGAAAGGAAGGATGAATTAGGAAGGGGCCACACTTATGAAACCACAAAAACACTAATCAGACCTCAAGCACCTCACTTATATCCCTTCCTTGGACGAACCGAATCCATGTTTCACTTCACACGTTGAGATGACCACGCAGTAATGATTGATTACAACATCTTACAGGTTCTTACCATGGCCGTCGAAGTTCCTCTGTGGGATGGAGTCAAGCCAGAGGAATATCCTGATATCTATCGTGAACTGCTTATAAGCAGTTGCATCCTCAAAAACCCGTCCATTGATAAATATTATGTAAGTTACTGGACCGGAATCCTGGAATGCTAAGACTGTTTCAGAAGGGACCACTTCAACCCCGCCGAGCCTGTCGCACGGATGCACGAGGCCCACATGATAGTGCCGGCCGATTCAATATACACCGACTGCAAGCAATGCGGAAGAAATATTCTGGTCGAACGACCAATCATTCAATGTGGAATGTGTACAGATCAACATTTTACTCGAGAGATCATAATCAACTCAAGACGAAGAAGCGAAACCCTCGACCCGAAGAGAGCAAGAGAACGCAGACGCGAAGAATCAGACTCAGACATTGAAGTCATATCTGAGACTGACTCCGACGACGAGTCCCAAGAACCTGAAGATAGGATCAACGCGAACCTACCGCCACGAGAAAGGTTCTGCTATGAAATTAATAGGAATAATCAAAACAGGGAATTGAACTGAAAAAAAGGGGCTAATGACGAAGACCCACGATTGGACAAACAAAGAACATACACTCTCACACACGACTAATTTGGGTTTGTTCACGTTCTATGGGTTATAATGAATTTACTCCTAGGTATAACGATGGCCCGCAATCGATCCACATTGTGTCGGATCATCTAGTAAAACTTTATATCTGCCTCGATATCACACGAATAACAGCCTTCCAACTGAATTCAAGATCAATGTTACCCTGTCGCCGGTGGGATTAGAACTTTTGAATCATACCGGGTTAAAAGCACCAGTACTGCATGGAAAACACCTAGACATACAGACTATCCAAGACAATGCAATAAAACTTGACGATTTAGTAGATAACCTCAAAATTATTACACAAACTCACAAGGAAAATATGTTTTTATCAACTAGTTTTAGCATATTTCAATACGTGAGCTATACATCTCTCGGCACGATAATAATAACTGCATTGTATTATTGTAACGCGTTTAGATGGGTGTTGGAAGCATCAAGAAATGTGTTCAAGATGCTGTGTACTCCATGTAACAATTACTTTATAAATTGTTTAGCGCCAGTAGCACAACCGACAGCCCCAACTTATACGAGAGCAATGTTTACTCCATCAGCGCGATCACCTCTTACGTTTCAGAGCATAGATCGAGTTTTCGACCCTGAGGAACGAAAACTTTTCTAACGGGGGAGGTGTCGCGTCAGTATAGCCAACATATCTCGATAATCACTTCTTTATAAGAACACTATTGACCGCTCGGATTACCACATAGCCATTAAGAGGCCGCTTAAGATTTCCATTCGACCAAAACATGCGCGCCCAACTTTTTCTAATGACGGAAACTCACTACGCGTTTGATCGAGATTTCCATTTGGCCATGACGGAATCTCGCGCCTATTTTCCATTCGTTGTGATGGTGTCATCATTAGAATCCCCGGAATCGTTTCACTCTAATGAAAAAACGCGCTGGTATATAAGGCGAATAGCTGCGCTACTCGATAGCATTAAGCATTGGGATTTGTATCTCGCAGCTCGTACAATAAAGCATATACCCAAAGTTCTTGTGGCTGTACCCCGTTCACCCCTCCCGATACGACACATCAAGGACAGGGTGATCCAGGCTTACATGACAACCCCTTCAACAAAATCATCATAGATATAGACGGAGATCAACCGTTATCTCATAGAGTCCTTGGCCAGATCAAAATTTGAGGAAAATACAGAGTTTTCCCACAGTAAATTAGACATAGAGATGCTTTGGCACGTAAGACTGGGTCACGCCTCCCTTGATTGTCTCAGACGGCTCAAAAAGTCGGAACCTAGCCTCCAGGGGGTAAAATTCACCAACTCGGTAAAAGACTGTGGAGTCTGCATCCTAGCAGAAACGGAAAAATTGCCGTTTAAAGAAACTAAAAGCAGCGCCAAGGAACCCATGCAAAAACTAAATGTCGACGGCATGGGACTAGCTCAACCCGACTCGTTTCCCGGCGGGAATCGCTTCATTGATGATTATCGGGAAATCCTGGGAGGAACGGGATATTGTGATTCAAAATTCTCCGCCACCAAATCGTAGTTGTAGGGTACGGCTTCTCCGTTTCCCTCATTCCGCGGCTCGCTCCCCTATCAGGCTGTCTCTCCTCACGTATCCGTGCATGCGCATATAGCTCGCTGCGTCGAGAAGATCTTACCGGCCGCTTGGACTCTCAACATGGTCCTCGCGCTCTTGTATGTATATCATCATAGGATACACCAGTGACTTCAAACCTCTGGCTTCCCATCCTCAATTCTGAGTACCTGCTCACTCTCACAAGTGTAAGATATATGCTGCGTGGGGCAGCTATAGTGTTTATCCCCTACAGTTTGCTGACCCTGACTTGATTGAGTGTGGTACTGTGTTTCTTCAAAAACGTGCTCAGAAAATGAGTGATTCCGATAAGAGGATGACTCGTCTAACGGCGAGAAATCTGGGCATACAGTTGCCCGCCAAGCCTGTTAGCGAAGCTGCAGCACTGCAGCAACTACAATCACAAGACGCTGAATTGGCTCGGCTGCAGCTTGAGAAGTTCGAGCAGTGACAAAAACAGTTGCACCAGGCTGAACAGCAGTAATCCCATGATGTGTATGACAGCCCCATCGGTTTCGAGCCTACCGTTGTATCATCTTCTCCGATCCCTCCTGAAAACGGAGTGAGTGTATCGAACTCAAGCAAAATGCCACCCAACACATCGCACATGGTGATCTTAAGGCAGGCAGGTATTACTCCGCCAAATGCCATAACATCTTCATTTGCTCCTCCGGGAGGGAAGGGTACAGCAGAAATGGGTCCCACGAGGCAGCCCGAGTTGCCTCATAATAACTCGGACACTATGCAAATTCTCAGTCTCTTTCTGAAATTCATGCGAGAACATGGCCAACAGGTTCAATCTTGTTTGGCGCCAATGCCGCAATATGCAAATATGGCCGATTCCGGCCACCCACGTACCACGTGCGACAACGCTGTTCTCGAGCGGCTCCCTTCCGCACCGACCTGCTCTGAAGTGCAAGTACAGCAAACGACGCTGACCGCGCATGTGCACAGCGCCATGCCTCCTGCTGCAGCTCTAGCAGCTCAGCTGCCTCTCTCCTCCGTTTCGAGGGCTACAGCTGAGCCGGTGGAAGAGATGGCCCACGCGCTACCGGCACATGCCATTCCACCATTCGCAGCGGCTCAGGGAACGTTCACGGGTCTCCCTCAGCATTTCGTTCCAAACCACGGCTACTTCGTGCCGCGCGGGAACATACCTACGCCTCCCCAATACATGCAAATTCCATATCCTCCTCAGTATGCTCGAGAGTGGCATATGCCACAAAATAGACCGTTCCGCATGCCTAAGCTGCGGACTGATAACCCGGGAGCATGATTTGCTGCCTTGGAGGCGCAATTTGGAGAAAACGCCATCGTGTCAGATTCCAAACGTTTTACATGGCTCCTGGAACATCTCGAGCAACAGTTCATCACCGAGAGAATCGCAAATATGATAGAAACCTTGCCAGTCGGCTCGAAATACATAATCGTGAAAAAGGCAATCGTAGAGGAAATAAAGGGCATACTTACGCAAGCACATTTGAAACTGATCAGCACTAAGATCGCGCCGAATCCAAAAACCCTCACAGTTCTTGCAGCAAATAAAATCTGCCAATGTTGATCTGAGTCCTCGGTTCATCAGGGACTTGTGGTACAGCCACCTCCCCGCCCATGTCCAGCTAGCATGCAAAATGCTACGGACAAGGATGCTGCGCAAGCAGCGGACAATGCAGCCCAACTTCTCCCGAGCTTGCTGCAGATTAATACCATATCAAAACCTTAAACCGAAACAGTCACTTTCCCCAAGCCTTCTGGCTCCGATGAAGCAATGGCGAAGTTTCAAGAGCAGATGGAATTCCTAATCAAGAATGTCAATAAGTTATCAAGGGGACGCTCAAAATCCCCGGCCAGGAATGGCAGAGGAGAGACACTTAGACACACGGAGGTGGAAGAGGTAGCCGGCAAAAGTATTGGTTGGTACCACAAAAGATTCGGCCAGAAAACCCACTGTTGTGGCAATGAAGAAAAGTGCTAGTGGACGGAGAACTGATTGCGTCGCTGGAATTGGCGGCCATCGGCGACGCAGGCATATTCTGCCGCATTTTCCTTCCGGACTTTCAGACCGGAAACTTATACCTGGTCGACTCCGGTGCAGACGTCTCGGTCATTCCTATGGTCAATGTTCAAACCAAAGGAGAAACAGCCGAATGCAATCTGTTTGCCCCTAATGGCACAGTCATTCCATCTTATGGTGAACGGCGAATAACTCTCGATTCGGGTTTCAGAAGAGAGCAGCATGGATACTTTCACGTGGCAGATGTTCCCTATGGCATACTTGGTGCAGACTTTCTTGGACGTTGGCAACTTTTGCCAGATGTCAGCACATGCTCAGTCTTGGATAAAGTAACCAATCTCATCCGTCATGGAATTTCAGCCCCTGCCTCGATCCATGGAAACTCAGCTTTGGACAAATCGGGTCAAGCGACGCAGATTCTTGCCGAGTTTCCTGACATTACAGGAGGTCCGCGAGACATCAAACCACGCATCAAAGCCAAGGCACTGCACCATACAGTTACCAAGGGGCCGCCCATTGCTGCAAAACCGAGACGACTGTCTCAAAAAAAAAAGGAAAAAGCTGAAGAGTTGTTCAAGAAAATGGTAGAAGGTAACGTCTGTCGGCAATCAAGAAGTTAATACGCTAGTCCATTACACAATGGAGAGTGGCGTCCCTGTGGCGCCTATCGAGGCATCAATGCTCAGACTGTCCCAGATCGATATCCGGTCGAAAACTTGGATCTTGCCAAAGTAGTCCGAGGTAAGCGTATCTTTTTCAAACTGGATCTTGTGAAAGCATTTAATCATATTGACAATGCGCCTGAAGACATTCCAAAGACAGCGGTAACAACACCGTTCGGTTTGTTTGAATTTCTCAAATGATGTTTGGAATGATGAATGCCACGCCCATTTTCCAACGACATATGGGTGAGGTGTTAACAGGTCTAGAAGATGATGTATTTTGCAGTATTGATGATGTTTTGCTGGCATCCAAGGAAAAAGAAACGGATCTTGACACGGATTGTTTTGAGGTCAATAAGAGAAAGAAAGATGCCGATCCAACTCTCCAAGAGATCATGCAGTTTACAGTCGAAGATGTGCCCGTGTCAGGCGGGCCTTCTCCCAAAAGGGTTACCGATAAACATCAAAACTCAAGAGAGCACGACACAGACTTGATCGGTGTCCCAAATGATGATTCTAGTGCAACACGAACTGGCAGGTCTAAAAAACAAGAGGAAAAATCTGCTGACAGAGAGGTATTGATTGAGAAAAATATGAAACCCCATCATCCTCCTAAAACAATTTTGTTAATTCAAATATCATTCGCCTTCAGGAGCAGTTTTTGCAAGCAAGTAATTGTAGAATTTCCTATGACGAAGTAGTAAGGGGACTTACTTGTAGATGGTGGGCGCAGAAAGAATATTATATAAGTGTAGACGGATATCCCATAACACGCCACAGTTCATTTGTCATTTCCAGTTACAGAAACAGATTGATCTCATCGAGGGAGATCCCATTCAACACGAAATAATTGATGATCTGAGCAATTCTGTGAATCTATCCCCAGAAGTAGTGAACGAAAAAGCAACTGGGTCCAGTGAAGATGGGGCAGTGTCCAGCGAATTGTCTCCCGAGAATACTGACTCTCCAATTCCCTCTAGAGTCAAGAAAAAACTGAATCAAACTTATCAGAAGCAGGTTACAGATCCATGATTACACTTGTCTCGCGCACCACACTCGCTCTCATATGTGATTATCCCGCGACTTATACTGTCCACATCATACTTGAATTTGTCGATCCTTTGATTCGCTGCTTGTTTCTCAATTACAAAATGATGCAAATACGACTTTGCGTGATCACTTGAACTTTGGCGGAAATACTCCGAATACAGAAGAGAGACTCTGCGGACTCCATACCATTCTTCAAATGTAATCAAATGATAGCAGGATGTGGAATAATGTAATTGGACGGCTCCGTACCAGAACAGTATGATTAGATTTTGACATTTCGAAAAACCGAGTCAGTACTTACGTCCCATTTCGGAATCGTGAATATTACCAGCCCGAGTAATGTCCAAATCATTGACTAGATTCTTCAAGAAGCCGAAATGTAGTTATACTGTTCTGGTCCTATCAGTGGGTCATTGTTTATAAATTTGTTTGCCACGCAGTGCCTCTTTGCAAGATTAAATTTTTTCACATCATTTCGCTTTCGACTTTCCAATTAGAAACGTGGTATAATGCATGGGTGTAATGACGGCAAAACATATCATCCCGTCTGCGCTCGCACAGTGAATTTGAGAAATGAGGAGTCCTTCCCTTCAATTTATTTGAAAAATAACATGGACATACAGTTCCATGAAACGAGCTTGCAATTTGAAGCTCTCTACCGTCTTCCAATGCTGTTTCCAGCAGATTAGAATATCGAATTCTTCATCGAAGTGTCTGATTCTCTCGGGCATTTTTCCATAATTGAAAGAATTGCGACATTTCCCAGTATGAATATCGTGCCTCTTTTCATGAAGGGAACAGAAATGTCAATATACTGCTATTCAAGTGAAATACGCGATCAATTATGGGATGACAATAACTTTTTAATAAAAGAAATCGTCGATGTTACCTCAGTTAGTGAGTCATCGATGTTCACAGATGTAGAAAAAGTAGTAACTCTTGTAAATTGTACATATTTGTGGATTTTTCCATTCTGTGAATATGTTTTAATTATAAACTAGAATTTCCAGTCGAAGCAACACTCTCTACGTACACAAGATGGAAGTCGACAGAAAAAAATTGAAGGACTCAACGACCTTGATGATTTTCATTCGGAGAATACTGACAGGAATAAGGGATCGCTAGAGATGGAGGAGAAGTTGTATGCCTCGAACGCAAAAATCGTGAACTAAAAATTAAGAATAGTTCACTGCTTCACCAAGTTCAACGCCTCAATAATGTAAAATTGTACATCTTACAAAGAATTTTGAGTACGAAATAAAGTTGAGAAGCCACGAGGCATACAAACAAAAGGCTTATCCGTTCCCGGAAAAGTATCGAGGAAAAGTTGATCAAGAAATTTAGAGAATGCTCGATATGGACATTATTGAACGTTCTGAGAGCGAATATACAAATCCAGTAGTACCGGTCATGACAAAGGACCGATCACTAAGACTTTGTCTGGATGCCCGTGAAGTTAACGCGAGATGCGAAAACGATCACGAGGGGCCGGAGAAAATCGATGAAATTTCCCGGAAGTGTGCTGGTGCCCGGGTTATGTCAGGTTATGGGTCGAAAGAATCAGAGGAACGAAAACTTCTTGTGAGAGATATAATAATTAATCATCTCGACGAATATTTCCACAAGAAAATCTTAAATATCAGAGATCCAGTTGAAATAATTCAACATATTAAAGCCTCCAGTAAAGCAAAGACAAATGTTACTGATAATTCCGTTGGAATGTTTTTGTATAATATCAGAATTTCTCGCAGAGAAAAGATTCACATTTTTCTTGATGGCTTCGATGGCATAATCAGAGACTATGAGAGCTGTGACTCCGCAAAACCCCTCAAGGAGTGGGAAATTCAAGCATCATTTTATCAAGCCGTCAGGCGTGCCTACCCCACCTTGCGTGATGCAAATTTGATTCACGTCACTCAAACGGGAAATGAGATGACTGTATCTCAGATGAGCAATTTCTTATTGCAGTACGAAGCCGAGACGAACTCAGACGGACACAAATCAGAGGCGGCAGCAGCAGCTGTCGCAAAATCTTCCAAATCAGACTCGAGCCATCAGCGCGACATCAAATGTCATAGATGTATCAAGAAGGGACATATGGCCAAAAATTGACCCCTTGCTGAGTACAATATGTGGTACTGCTACTACTGCCATGACTACGCATACTACAAGGGCGATAATTGCTGGCACGCCCCCAAAAATCCAGAAGGGTATGTACAATCTAAGAACAATCCTCAGAGTCCACACAATCAGACTACCAACCAGAATAGCAGAGGGGGTGGCCTCGGTAGTAGTTCCCATAAGAGCAAGTTCAACTTCAAAAATCAAAATATCAGAGGAAAGAGTTCTCTCAAGGGTAAAGGTGGTAGGGTAGAGAAACGCACGTCCACTACTAGTACTCCACGCCGCAAGGAGCAACACCGCAACAATTATAATGCTCGCCTAGCAGGTAACAACACTACAACAAACAATTTAGGGTCGAACATTACATTCATCGCCGATTCAGGTGCAACTGAACACACAACAAGCAAATACACCTACACAATTTCAAAAAATCTTCAGATGAGGTAATCAGAAGCACCAATCAAAAGAAATCCGCTAATATAACATTGGATGGTAGAGGAAATTTGAATTCAAAATCAAACACCACAAACGAGACCATTCTGCTGTCAAACGTCATCGCTGCATCTGACATCTCAGAAAATCTCATATCTCTCAAACGTTTCGCCGACTTGAGTTGAGGAATTTATTTAGATGACAAGATTCTGAGAATTTTTGATAAAGAGTCAGGCTCAGAATATCTTAGAGACACATACGACAAACCCAATTGGGTGCTTTCCTTAGATGTGAAACATGTTCAAACAGCTGGAAAGCTCAAATCTAGAGGATACACCGTGTATTCTTGCATAGCTCGGATAGGTACAGTCGACGAGCTCCTCGAACAATTCCAGACGGACATAGTGGATCTTCACAAAACGTTAGAGTCAGAGCGAATTATCTTCAATAGTTCATCTGAAGTAGAGGGGGAAAAAGTCTCGGACCACGTCGAAAACTCAGACATTTCAGATATACCAAACTGCATAAATCTAGGAGATTCTTCTTCCCTAAAGTCACTAGAGAAACTTGCGACAGTACCTCAGAAGATCGTCAGCTATTCAACAGAGAAGTTCGATGAGGGAACGCTATGGCACATGAAACTTGGCCATGCTCCCTTAAATTACTCAAGAAAGATTCAAGAATCAGAAACCTGTATCGTAGCAAAAATGGAAAAACTCCCATTCTCAGAGGAAAAGCTCAGAGCCAATAGACCTTTAAAGAGACTACACTCAGATGTAATGGGTCCTGTCAAACCAGCTTCTCACCCCAAGCAGCAATCGATTCATCGTAGTTTTTGTTGCCGATTTCAGTAGATTCGCTCAAGCCTATGCTGTAAAAGGTGCACGTGGATGCGGAAGAATTCGAATTACGATTTTTACGTAAAGTGTGATGTCAAGAAAGAGCCGACTTTGGCTCTAAGGAACGCTTATAACTGTTAATCAGAACATAAGTTCACTTTCAAAAGACATTTCTCTGATACCAAATTTGACGCAGAACACGCTGGAATAGCTTTCATCGACGTATCTATGATACCTTTTGTTTGATCATGAATAATACGCAAAAAGTCGCAATTCCGCCAAAAGGAAATTTAAAAAATTAATAGATCTTCCAGTCACAACTGATCGAACATTTATCCAATCTCTTCCAAACTTTATGGCTGCATTCTATTACCTATGAGGTAGATTATTACGATCGTAAAATATGAGAATACTCATTCCTGTAAAGGCACGGTCTTCTAGATCGATTGCAGTGAAAAAGTATCAAAAATAAAAAATTCCAATTTTTGGGCGTCTTCCAGCCGCTATTCGATTAATAATTTATTGAATCAACTGAAAATGATATTAGAGTATTTCCCATATGTACTTTATTCGAAACGATACCTGCACCCAACCTAAAACGAGTCCCGGAGGAATAGCATCCAAAACCTGGGAGCAGATTGGAGAGAATCGGCTAATTCGACGCGAGTGCGCGTGAGGTAAAAGCGATTGCGCACGAGCTGCAGATTGTGAGCAAATCGAAACTAGTAAATAAGCAATAGATTCAAGAAGCGTACTAACAAACTTAGACCGGCATTGCACTCTTTGCCGGTCATATTTACAACTTGTACATAGCATATATAGCTCGTTGTAGTCGCACATTTTTCTCCCCATTCTCTCATTTACACATTTTTGAGCTGGATTCCCGAAAAGAGAATGATAATATTCAATCCAAAGATAATTTAGGACGCGTCACTAGGATGGACAGTTTTTGCAATTCTCATCCGGGTCTTGAAATAGCGAGACGAACGAAGTCGATCATTGAATGTTCTGCAAATTACTTTTTTGCATTATCAATTTTGTGCGTTAGATTAAAAAAATGACCATGATCTTCGTCATGTGTTTTATAGGTATCGTAATGCTACATGCGCCAGTTGATTATAGTGCAGGAAAAATTAAACCACTAAATTGGATAACGGATTGCTGATTGTAAGCATCGAGAATTGACCCTTGTTCTTTAAACTCCACTTCACCCCAAGGAGGTTTTCATTTAAAAATGCTATGACTTCATCGATTCAAACGACAGACATCTGAACTAACCTTATACGAATCATTAACTGACATGAAATCTGAAAATTCCAATTCACCGGAAGATGGATGAGTGTTGGACCATAAACTGACTCAGGAATTGGTCACAAAAGAGAAGTTACCTATACTATCAAAAACGCTTAGTGAATTCTTCATCAGTTCTGTATCTACTCTACTTCTGTCTGCATGTTGTTGAGTATGCGATCGATAACTGACTTTGGCACCGCAGGAAGCGGTGGCAAAGGACCAGGATGACTCTTTCTGTGGCAGATCAGTCCAGTCTTCTGGGTAAAAGCCTTTCCGCACACGTCACAGATGTAAGGTCGTTGGCCAGAATGCGTCAGTAGATGCTGACGCAGTCCAGTTTGCTTGCCGAAACCCTTGCTGCATACGTGGCAAACGTACGGCCTGTCACCAGTGTGAACCCTCATGTGAGTCCTCAACCTGCGAGCTTCTTGGAAGATCTTGCCGCACTCTTCGCAAATATAGACTTGTCTCTGCTCGTGCTGCTTCAAAATGTGTTCGTCCAGGTTGGCTTGGCTGGCCAATCGCCTGCGGCAGATGTGGCACTCAAACTCTGTTTTGAAGTGCGCGTACTTCTGGTGAACGTAGAGTCCATTGTTGCTGTTACACACCTGTCCACACACATGACACACGTAGGACCCATTGTTGGAATGTTTGTACTTTATGTGGCTGGTCAGATCGGGTTTCAAATTGTATTTCTTGCCGCAAAATTTGCACTCATACTCCCTTCCATCTGTGTGCTTTCTAATCACGTGGTACTTCAACACCGACTTGTTCTTCGCCCGGTATCCACAGGTTTCGCAAGTGACCGGTTCCGGTGTTGGCCTCACATACTTCTTCGAAGGCCTCCTTAGGTTTCCAGGTTCTAACGCGCCAGCATCGTCGTTGCCATCAGCGCCAGTGCCTTCGAAGATCTCTTTGTGCTTCCTCAGGATGTGCCGCGACAGCTGAATCTTGTTCCACGCGTAGTAGTCGCACTCGTGGCATATGAGCATCCGTCCAGCCTTGTTAGGTGGCAGGTCGTGTTGCTTCTTGTGCCAGTCCATCACTCGATTATTGATGCAGCTGTAGTTGCACTGGTCGCATGTTATGAGTTCGGAGGTCACCGGCACCGGAGGTTTCAAGTGGCTCAGAGATCTGTGTCTTCCCAGAACCTCGATCAGATTCGTGTCAAAGTCGCAGATGTCGCACTTGTACATGCCGTCGGCGTCCGGCTTGGGTTTGTGGCTCTCTATGTGCTTCAGCATGGCCTTGCGTCCCGCGCATTGATAGGGACAGATGTCGCAGTCGAAGGTCGTGACAGGAATCTCGCCGATGATCATGTTCAGACCTTCGTGTTTCCTCAGCGCGTGCTTGCCAAGACTCTTGAGGGTACAACCGATGAAGTTGCAGTAGTAGCACGCATAACCTGTCCATTTGAGATTCTGATTCTTGTTGGAAGGCTTCTCCCGCCACTCGCTCTTGTGATGGACGCAGGCTACGTGCGAGATTATCGCAGTCCTGTCAGCCACCTCGAATGCACAGTATGGACACTTGTACTTTTCTCGCGGAATTTGTTCAATGCTGCCATCTGCACTAGCGATGGTTTCGGTTGCTTGGTCTTGATTCTGTTGCTGTTGAAGGTTAGAATTGTCTCTCGCATCTTCGAGACCTCTCTCAGCCTGAGGTACGTCTTCGTTGATGGCCTTCTGTTTGACGACATTGTCAAAATCGTGCTCGAGCCAATCCTCGGGATGTTGATTTTTCACGTGATTGCGGAAAGGGGTCCACTTGGTCGTCTTGTAAGGACAGTATTGACAAATGCGCAGTAACTCGTCACTTGAGTTCTCGAGATATTTGCGAACGACTTCAGCTTCATCTATAGGCAGTTCCTCTTTGATAATTACTTTCACAACTTCGTGTGGCCACGCATCCTCATCGTCGCTGGTAGGTATCCTACGATGTATCCATTGACTTTTTGGCTCACCCTCGAGATTAGAATCGTTCGTTTGCTTGGATGCCGAGTCTTTCTTCTCGATGTCGACATGTTCTTGAGCCACGTGCTTCTTAATTGCTATTTGATATGATGCGGTATATGGACAAGAGTTACAGATAAATGTATTTGTCCTCGTAAGCTTACGGTAACCTTCGTAGGAGATAGCTTCAGTCTTTTCAGGAGATTTGGTTTTCTGCGATGGAGCAGATTCGGTGTGACCCTCGGCGCAGTGCCTGTCTAGCAAATACTTGGATGGAAAATGAGCCTTGCAAAGTTGGCATGTGAAGACTTTTGACATGTTGAGACCAGAATGGTAAGGTACCTTCAACTTTTTACCACCTGCGCCGACAACTTCCCATTCAGAAAGCAATTCCGGCACAACCTTGACTCGTATCATGGGAATGGACGCTGAGGAGGCGCTGTTGATCCGTTTCTTGAGTGGACGTTGCTGATCGTGACTTACCTCGTCGAGACTCTTGCGCTTCTCCTCATAGCCTTGTTTAATAGGGCGTAGCTTCGACCTGGAATGGAACATGGATAACAATCAGAATACATTATATTCAATGTCTACTTTTTGGAAAATTATGATGCAAATTCTGAGGTAGAAGGTACGTTAGAGAACAAAAGGTCTGAAGTGTAACTCGCGTTCAATATATTTCAAGAAGAGTTGCGTAATTGCAGAACAGAATTGCTATACCGTGTATGAAGAAATATATAATCTGATAAGCTCCAAGACAGCGCGAGTTTCATTATAATCCGTAGTGGAGCGAGCCGCGTGGTTTCTCAATATTTATCAGATGCCATTTTGATGATTTTGTAGGTAAAGCGGTACAGAAACGTTGAATCATTGGATTTTTTTGGGACAGAACTCGAAAATATGGAAGAGGAATCATTTTACTATCTGTTTCATGAGTGATATGACATTCGTCATGCAAATGTATAATGCTTCATTGTCATAGAGGAATGAAGTCACTGGTGAAGCAGACCTATGTCACTTATTGTTAGAGGGAGAGCAGGGTCAAGAATGATAAACAATATTCCTGGAAACGGTTGTATCACAAATGTTCCCAATTATGTCCCTGGTTATATTGATCAATTCTGTTAGGAAAACTCATGAAAATGTGAGAAACCAGGAAAATTTGTCGTTAGTAACCGAGAGTCATTCAAAGATACACATCATCACTCGATACGTATAGGAGCTTTCAGTACTGAAAAGTTACCTTACGCATGGCGTGCTCCTTTATTTCTCTGGTATTTGACGGATGTTATAATTTATAAAAAATAAGAGGAAGTTCGATATGACATTTTTGAATATTCAACTTATATCGATAAGATAGAACTCATCGATATTGGGACTCTATCGCTCGATTGATGAAATCATATTTAGGAAATGACTTTATCGTTTTTAAATGACTTATCGCAGCGTTCAGGCTGTCGACCATAGCTTGATAAAGGCTTAAGCTACGACCTTCGGGGCTCCACTTTTCATTTAATGGCTGCAACCCGAAGGGATTTCAATTTCTTCGGAAAGCGACACAGAGATGAAAAAATTGCCCCGGGTGGGGTTTGAACTCAAGCCCTCCGGTATCTAGACCAGAACCCTACCCCCAGCCGGGGCGATTTTTTCATCTCGGTGTCACTTTCCAAAAAAATTAAAATCTCTTTGGGTTGCAGCCACTAAATGAAAAGTGGAGCGTCGAAGATCGTAGCTTGAGGAACCATTATCAAACTGTGGTCGCCAGCCTGCAATAAGTGGCTCGAAAAAACGATAAAGTCATTTCCTAAATATGACTTAATTTTTAGATTTACAAATGAAATTTCTTTTCGAATCAAACATCAAGGGCTGGAGAAAAGTGACTGTTGAGATCACATGGTTCTCGCCCTCTTCTCCTTACTTTGCATTCTTATATATGTGTATATATTCGTTCTGACTACTTTGGCGCATGATCGACAGTAGTAAGGTAGCGCATGTGTGTATGTATGTGTGTACGGGTAAATGGATATGGATGGACTCAAGCGAGTTAGTCGTGTTTACATCTCGCTAAAGAAGAGTAATGTGCTCCCGCACAAATACTTGCATTACCTTGACGAGATCTCTTACGCTCTTAATCTAATTGTTCATTTGTGCAATAAATTTCAGTTTTCCGTAAAACGTGTGTGTTGCATCGACATTCTGAACAGTGACAATCAACAATTTTGAGGTAATTTGTAGGCTGAATGAGCTTCATGAGTATATCATTGCACTTGAATTCTCCAACTATAGATATTCATCCTAAACTTTGTTTTTCTAGCTATAAATATCATTACTTGTTCGATTAGGAGTGAATCGCAACTTGGCTTGCGCAAGCAAACTTTGCAGGATCCCCATTTTCCCTTGTTTTTTTTTTTTTTTTAGGCACAAACCCATGCAATTCTCATAGCTTGAGCCTAGATGGGCAAAAAATCTATCAGAAGGTTTGTTTTCATACGCCTAATTAGATACAATTATTTATTCCTGAATCTTTGAAGAGGAAGAAGGTTTAGCTTTTTCACCCTGTGATCTTCCTTTGATGAAATCAATGCGTTACACGAGAAAAGTGAGGTATTCAAAGGTGAAATATTGCAATGAAATCACTGACTTCTTTGCATTTCTCACGAACTTGCGCTAGCTCGGGATGCTGATGATTCAAGCGTCTAGATGCAATCAGATAAGTGTGGATATTGGTATCGTAGTCGTGTAGTTCACTGTACGAGTACGTCACGTTTCTGCAGAATATTTGAAACTAGATCTTCATAATGAACGTATTCGGTCATCCGCTTCTTTCAGACGGATTCCCTATTGCACCACAAAACCCCGCGCAAACACGTTATTTTTAGATTAGACTGGATTGATAATTTCCGCAATGAAAATTTCTCGCTCTGTCGCTTGTAACTCGCGAGAAATATATTGTATACGTTTGGACCGTGTTATACTATACTTCATGCGTCTAGGTTTCTCACCTCGGTTCCCCGGATCATTCTAAATCTCTTCCAAACAAACGCGTGAGATGCTCGAAATGGACCTAGTACGTCCTGATGATGTTTGGAAACTTCGATACAAGACGTGATAATCGTCATCAGCGACTCCACATTGGACCGGCTCGGTCCGAAAAATTGATTGACGAGAATATAGGTACAAGTGATTGAAAAATTTTATAGTGACTACATCAGAGAAACAACACATTGAAAAAGGATGCAGGTGATCATCGATATCTGAGAACATCATCAACAACAGATACCATTACTCTTCAACATGTCAATGGATTCATACAGATTTCATTGATTTACCTCATGAAATTACGCCTGACATTCCAGGAATATTTTACGTAGCTTCGAATGAGATAAGATTGACATATTAAGGATGATAATAGGTCATTCAATCAAGATTACGAAGGTAGAACTGTTTTATTTATCTTCACAATCAACACATGCTGCTTGACAGCAGTGAATTTTTCTTTCATGAACAAAATGAAGTAAGAAATCCTTAGAAAA
>JAPYYZ010001057.1:0-16675 GCA_030522705.1 Eretmocerus eremicus
AGTAAAAAAGCGCGCACGCACACGGCACAATGAATCAGCGATATAACGAGCCATGCTCCCCGTGAGTTATCGTCCAGTCTTGCACAAGCGAGGGCTGCTCGTACGATATCTCGGCGTGACAACGTAATTGTCGTGGTGCACAATTGTCCGCCGGCGGCCAAAGTCCGCTTTCGAGCCGATGATGAAGTCGCGCATCTCTCGAATGAGCTATGCACTCGCGAAAAATTTTCCAAGCGAAATTTGCATGAGCCCCGCTCGGCGCGCCTCGTATACCCACGCCGGCAGGCGAGTGAAAAATTGAAATTCTCCCGGAGCGCTGAACCCCGTATACGACGTATGTGCGCTCGCGGGCAAAAAGCGGCAAAGCGCGCGCTATCTCCGAAATCCTTACTCGGTTGCACATTTCGCATTGTTTTCTCGCTCTACTCGCTCGCTTACGCACCGGGAGAGAAATTGATTTGCTATCTGGGCCATTTCCATCTGCACTCGCGTATTACCTAACGTAGTACCCCTCGCAACTCGCCTCGCGCGCAAAAACTGACCAGACCGAGCGGACAATCGGTCGTTAAAGCTCGCTCCGGCTCGCCTCCTTCGCCAAGCCATCGCTCAGCCGCACATGGGACTCCTGCGTGTAACGTATGCGCTCGCGGTTTCCGAAAATCAGCCGGAAGAGGTGAAAACGCTCGGCGAGCTCGTCATCGATGCCGTATATCGTCGCGACTCCGCTCGCGATTTAAATTCCTCCATAACGGGCGACGACGACAACGTCGACGAGGGGTCAAGAGAAAAAAGCAGCGCCGTAGGAGCGATCGTTTCACCTGTCAGCTCTCGTCGCGCTCTTTTCCCCGGATTTGCATAGAATTGGCCTCGCGAATATTCCAGCGTCGCCCTCGTCTTTGGCGAGCGGCTTTCTCGCATTATGTGCCGCGCATTCAAGTGCGCGCTTCGGGCTAGATGCGCCGGGCGTCGATGACGGATGAATCGATCGAACGGTCGGGGCGATTGCCAATGATGAATGGAGCGGCGAGCGACGGGCCAATTGTGCGCGATCGGTAATGAGCTATCGCATCCGCGGCTTTCCGAGCCGATGCACAATGGGAGCTCGAACTTCTCGTGGCTCACGGATGCCCGAGCTCGTAACCCTCCGCGAGCTACAATCTCTCGGGGAGCGAGTGTGAGAGTATGTGGTGCGACCGATGCACGCAGTGTGTGCAGGAGAGCGAGAAGTGCGATTGAAGATCAGAGTCCCGACGTCGCGATGATGGATCGGATTTTTCGTCGAGGGAGAAAATTCCAGCGATCGGCTCTCGCGCGAGCGCGAGCCAATTCATCTTTACGCGCGATCGAGCTTCTAATCAGCCGGACAGCCCCGCGATGCGGGCATTGAGTTCGTTCGCGCAAAGTCATCCCGCGACGTAATCGTGATGCGCTCGCGACGATTCTATTTGTGATTACGGGTGTAATGACCAGCTTGGATTTCTTTTGACTGTTTTCCATCACTAGCTTCGAGTCTTTTGACGAATATCGCGCCTTGTGATTCCGATGTCTGATACTAGTGCTTTCGAACCGATTCACCATTGCTTCCCCCATGATAAATTGATGCCGAGACAATTGGATGTAGATAGTTCGATTGATGTTCGCGATAGACACTTTGCAGTCGGAAACTGCAGTCTTTCGATGATAACATCTTGCAGTTGCCGTTGAAGAAAGTGTAGATTCCGTGCCGGCTTTACAGCGATTTGAAGAAAAATTTCTTGCGATGATAGACGTGGCCTTTTTCATCTGAATCGAGCTACACGCCTCAGAAATGTGAAATGAATGATTCTCGTAAAAAGATATGCTGGATTTTCTACGATAATTTGCATACAATATCGCGAGGCTACTCTCGAGCAAAATTTCTCATCAAAGAAGAGATATTGCCGGAGAGCGGAGAACAATTTGTCCTCATTTTTCACCGAATGGAACACTTTGTGTAGAAGCATCAAATCTTATTCGCGCAACGATAGCGCGTTTTATAATAGATATTGTGCACTTGAAAACTTATTGCAGGTTCACTACAATGACGAATAATTTTCGCTATCCGCGAATCCAACTTTCAGTTTCACTGCGGGCCGGGCGCGCGCGAATGGATCGCGCGCTAAAATGATGACGATAATCAAGCCGGGAGGAGCCAGCACACGTAGAATACTATAACTGCCCAGCGCTATTAAACGAGCGCCGTCAAAGATTCGCACATGTATATTATACTGCTTACACGGAGGCATAACAACGCCCGGAGCGTCGTCGCACACATCCGCAACGTCCGCAGCGGCACTCCTCGGTCGCCCGGAGGCTCGATTCGCACGGGGCCGTTAAACGGCCAACTCTCTCGAAAATAATCACGCGCGATTAAAGAAAGTCCTCCCATCGCTCATGTGGTCGGCTCACTCCCGTGTTTGTTTGTGTGAATATTGGTAGGTATGCGAGTTGGCGAGTGCAAGTTGCATACGCGACGCGCGGCGCACCGAATTTTTTGCCTCTTCCTTCCGCGCTGCGCTCGAGCGCAACTTACGGAGTGCGATCGGCAGAAAGCCTCGCCACACACGCGGTCATACTTTTCCACAGCTTGGATAAATATCGTGACCCATAGGCTTCCGCCTGGCGACTCGTATTTCAAGCGATCGATTCGATTATGTAGTGTGGCTGCGTATATTATCCGTATAGACAAGACACAATAGCCATCGAGCTTTTCTTGCGTGGACTCCGTGGGATATCTGTTTTTGCGAATTTTCACCTCATACTATAAGGTCATCTATGAGAGCGAAGCCTCAACTTTGGACCGTGGCTCGACTTACTCGATAGGTATGCGATTACGAGTATCGAAGTATGCATGGTTACTTTGTGTGGGAAACTTATGAAAAGCGAGACTCTGCAAACAGTATTGAACTTGCATGAAAGGAGATACTCCTCGAAGCTTGGCATCAAGATGTTGCGGCCCACTGTAGATTCTCAGGTTCAATGTGATCGATTCATTACCTCGAGCTGGCTCATTGTGTACACTGCGCGAGGACTCGCTTCGACGTATCGTTTTCTATGGCTCGTGAGAGTCTTATGCATGAATAGATGACGGAGGCGGACAATGACCAACCGGTCTTTTTGCGTGCCTCTCGATTATTCCCACCGAAATTTCTCCTAGAAAAGCGATTAATCGACGGCAGTGCGTGCCCCTCAAACGCGCACACCCGAAAAAAATGACGTTCTAATGATCGTTTCTCGCGCCGAGTGTTGGAAATATAATTGATCGGAACATCATCGAAACGTGTTGGACATAATTGCGGGGAATCACTGCTCGATCAATCTCTTGTCTGGAAAGTGCTAATCTCGCGCTCTCCGCGTGTACAGAGTGAATCCTGCGAGCGATGTGAATTTGAACGAGTGAAAGGTGAATCGCTTACACTAGCCGAGTTGCAGCCTCACGGCCGAGCGTCCTCTCGTGTCAAGATCTCACTCAATTTGAGCGAATCGCCCTCTTACCGCGCGAAGCCGCGGAATAATCCTTTTTTCCCATTCCGCGTCGGCTAAATTACGGCCTGTAGAAAACTGTAAGCTTTTCCCTCACTTAAATCGAGAGTGAGTGCGTCGGTCGGCGTTGTCTGACCATAGCCGGCTGTTTTTACTGAAAACATACGCGCGCGCGGTATTCCAGGCGCGCGCGCACCAAGTTTCGCGAATATTCCTCAATTAGGGTTGGAATCGTCTGATGACCAGCTGAATACTGTAGGGAGTATTTGAAAGCCGGAATCGAAATCTTAGACAAACAGGAAGCTGGAAAGGAACGAGTTGGAATGCGATTTCAATTATTCGCAGAGACGAATGTTTCTCTCGAAAATATTCCGTAGATATACCAAAACTGACTCAAGAGTATGAACAAAGAAAGTTCATGTGCTCAATTCGCAAGGAGATGACGAATTCGTGGAGAATGCCATTTTTGGGCGGGATTGTGAATTTTGATTGATTGAAGTGCGCGGCGATTTGAATAGCGTGACGTGAACGGTCCGACGACAAACTTTCCCCTCTGTTTGTCTTTCTGAACTCAATCTCATTCTTCCACTTTCATCATATCATTGAGCACCTTCATGATTCATTTACTATTGAATGAGAATACTCATCTCCGGAGGTTGTTATAATAGAAGGATTTCAGCATGAAGAGGCGATGCTCATAAATAGTTCTGTCCCAGAAAATAAACTATTGGCATTGAAGTCATGTGAAAGCAAGAGATAGAATTGCGAAAATCCAACACTGGGAGTTGAGACGGTATGACTGCCTCGAAAGGATTTTCACTTTTGTTAGCATTCGAATCACGACTTGTTGGTCTAGTGTAAAAATGTTCGCTTTAAATCTATGAGATTTAGAAAAGAATCAACTCCATCGGCCACTATTCACGATTGCCACAATCTTGAAAACAATACATTTCCCCGTGGCACGAAAATGAGTAATGATGTAAGGGTGAATAAGAGTTGGCTCGCTTCGTATCTCGTGTAATAATTGAGCTTTGATTCTCGGCACCAGCCATAACAATCAATGGATCGATAGCTCGTGGTAGAACAAGACAAGACCAAAATTCTCGCACACTCGTTCTCCACATTCGGCGTGGCCTGATTCAGGAGCCCGTCCCCGGAAAAGAGAGCACGCGTCGTCGGTCGGGACGGTGGTATCGGCAAAACAATGACAGATCGCCGATTGTATCTCGCGGAATAAAATCAAGAAGTGCTACACCTCTTCCCTGTCGGTATCCGACACTCGTGTCGAGCATCCCATCGAATCTCCGGCGATCGTAATCTCGTCGTCCCGCGGGCCACGGGCATATCGCCTCTTCCAAAGCATATTTCACGATTTCGAAGACGACGTTGCGGGGAGAAAGGCGTCCCGCGGGCTCGAGAGAGCCGCACAGGAATCCACGTCGCTCTCTAGCGCCCGAGTTTTGGCCCGGTAAACGCGGCGGCCCGGTGGCAGAGAGCGCAGGAAGAAGAGGAAGACGAGCCGGCTCTTCCCTTCCCCGCTGTGTCTGTTGGCGCTTTGCGCGCTGCCGCGGGGGGCCAGGGCCGCTTCCGAGCGAGTGGCGCGAGTCAGTTCTGTGGTGGCCGCGCGACGAGTCAGCTCTGTGTGCACGCGAGCGTTGCAGCGAGACGGCCAGCGCATCGGAGGATGCGCGAGCGCCCGGCCACGCCGAGCTAGCACCAAGAAGCTCCAGCGCAAGCTCCGAAAGCTCGTAGCGTCGCCCGCGCAGCCCGGCCTCGACATGCGCCACCTGGTCCTTCGAGCGGTGAGTTTCTCGCGCGCTTTGCGCGAGTGCGGTGCGATTGTCGCTTGTGCAGTGGATGGCGCATGCTAATTTCGCGACTCGTCTTTTTCCCGCGCTCCGGGTCATATATACACGGGTACACGGCGCGGAGAAGCTTCCGCGTGCAGTGGCGGCTGTTTTGCAGGGCGCGACGCGAACCGATGTCGCTCGTTGCGTTGGCTTCCGGACGAACAATAGGCCGGGCCGCAGTGTCTGTCTCTGCGCAAAGTCGTTATCCTCGCTCCGATGACGATACGAGTGTAACGCGCCGCGACGCTTCCTACACCCGCGTCACCTGCTTTACAGAATTTTCGTGTGATGACACTGTGGGCGAGCTTCAAGAGTAATGGTGTCTGGACAAGTCGCATCCATCGCCCGGTGCACCACCACTGTGCTCATTGGAATTTCAAATCGACGGAGATTCGATTAGGAACCGCTAGACGATTGGCCCGGTCGGTGTTGTTCGTGGGGTAAACTCGTTTGGATCAATCGGTCGCGGCCGAAATTTTTTCCTGGAAGGTCCCACAGCAGCTACTATTCAGAGTAACAGTAAATTTGGCCAGCCTGTGATGAAGACACCGGTAGATGTAAATTCCTCGGATTCGAACTGAATCGATAGAAAACTGTTAACCGAAGACTTATGGGTAGATAACAGTCACGTGCAGCAATATGTCAAGATTGAAATTTCGATGGCATACTCTTCAAAATACTCGGCGGTTGTTCGTGCCACGAATTTTTTCTCTTCGTACCAAAATCTTAAGAAGGCCGCAATATCGTGAGCTAAGCCTCTCTTCGTCCGTGAGTTTTGATTACACCAATCTGATATTTCTTCAGCATTTTCTCGGTACGCAATTGTTAGGTATTACAGGATCACATCGAACAACACCGTTCATGTGGTCAAGAGAATCTAGTCCATGAACTCAATCGATAATCTGGGTTCGTTACACGTAAGATGAATTGTATCAATTTTACGCTCAAGATGAACGAGATAGTATTTTCATAGGTTGAGATGCTTAACTTGCAGCTTCCATTCACTCGTGTCGGGCTGTTTCTTATCATTATAATACTCGTGAAATATGATACCCATTTTCAACGCAGCCGTTCCGCTATAGCAACTAATTAAGAATCGATTCCACGAGACCTAACTCCAGAAACATCCGTGTCCAATCAATTTCACGAGGGCTGATTGGTAATTCGCAGTCTTGCACAATCGAGCGACCGCTATCTCATTGGGCTGAGCAGAGCTTGAACCCAAGCGAAATAATCCTCCATAATCTTAATTTCCGGTAGAACGTTTCCAAACCAAATCTCGAAAATCGAACTGTCCAATCGCTACGTCGACATGAGACGTGATCGTGTCTATCAAGGGGGCCCGGAAGGCCATCGGCTCGCAAGCTTAGCGAAACGCAGCTCTCACCATTGCACACACTCCGATGGGTGGAAAAAAATCGTCAACTTCGTCACCGGCACGTGATTATTTTATCCGAGCGAAGGTGAAAGTGCCAATCGCGTCCGTTTTCGTCCTTTGGAAGCGCCGGCCGTATTCTCTCTCGCTCTCTCGGATCGGCGCAATCGCGGACCCCCCGCAAGCTCGATTGAAAATTATCTAATAACATTTATATTCTATTTACATAATCCCTCGCGAGCGCGTACGCGGAGGCAAGCACGCGCGTACAATTAATAATTCAGAGCCCCGTAATGGACTCTGTTGCGAGAACATCCAGACGAATCGACGCGGCTCACGCGAGAGACGCTCGGATGCATTGGTGCTCGTATATATTAGGCACGTGCACCGAAACTGGGGATAATTAAATCCCGACGGCGTGCAAAATGTCGAGCGAGGGATAAAATTCAGCGCTCGTGCCATTACAAATTAATCGCCGGGCCATACACGGCCAGCGTTGCGTCGCCGAGATGAGACTCTCTCGCCCGTATAAAGCGCGTAGACTCGCGATTATCCAACGGAGCGCGTCTCGCAACTGCGCCCATCGATAAAAGTCACCTCGCTCGAAGCACCCGGAAGAAGCCTACCGATCGTCCAGTGCGTCGTGCGCGCTCGCATCTGCGGCCGCGGAGAAACGTGCGACGAGCTCTCTCACTCGCTCCTGCGTCGGCTTTCGATGGACACAATTTGCGCGGCCGGCCGTATCGGGAACATGCCGCGGGGAATCGCTCGCGCGAGTCTCTTCTCCGCGGAATACCGATCGATCGCGCATCAGGATGTGTTGGCATCGGCATATCGCGAGGCGCCGCGCGACAACCGGGTCACTCGGTTACGCGCCTCGCATGTAATCCCGATCCGCTTGGCGATTCGCGTGTTTAGAGCTATTCGAGGCGCGAGACACGGTATGCGCGGATGCGACGACTGCGCCTACTCGTGGATTAAGGCCCTTGAACTCGGCATCAGCTGGTCGTGGGAACAGGTGCATCGAGCCATTGTGATTTTACTCATACCCGATGGACGGAGAAAGAGAGAGAGTTGCGCATTCTTTCGGATGTGCTTCTTTACGATTGGCCACTAAAGTCAGCGAAGCGCGGTTCATTCGACGTAGATGTAGAAATAAAAGCGCCGAAGATAGGAAAATTCAGCGGCTTGAGATGTGATAAGTCATATCGAATCGCTTCGGAGGTGGTCGCGGGAGTTGTATCATCCGTGAGGTAGATTATGAAACTGACCAATGTTTATGGGAGAAAACGGCAATAAAGAGACGAGAAAAGGTTTTCCATTACCGTGTACTCCGAAGCGGTAGGAAGTTTATGGGCCGCAATTAAAGATTCCAGTGAATACTTTCGTTTGGGCTGCAATAAGCAGCTGAGTTTTACTGAAATTATACGCACGCCAAGATATGAACTTGAATTTCCTTCCGAACAATGCTATTTTTCAACTACACCAGCTCATGCCAATTCCACTTGAAGTTCTTTTACGATTAGACCGTTTCAAATAAATACCATTCGCAATTCTTCAAGGCTTTTATGCTAGTCTGCGGGCTCGCAGTTCTCGCCGACAAAGATGTGGCGAGGAGTCGCGACAAGAGGCAGCACTCGCTGCACCACTCGAGGCGTTCCGGGAGACCACCGCCCTACGCCGTGCAGATGGAGCCGATCGCCCACTACTCGCAACGAGATCCGCTCTACAATCCGCTGACGGCCGACGCGAAGAGCGACGATCAGACGGGATTCTACGAGGAGTCGCCGTTCAACTACTACCCGACGGAGCCCGAGCCCATCATCGAGATCATCATCAAGGAGTCGAACGAGTCGCTGCCGACTCCAGTGCCCCCGGCCGCGCCACCCGCTCAGAAGACGAAGAAAGAACCGATTCAGGTGTTCTACGTCAAGTACGAGAAGAAGCAGGAGTACGGCGACGAGAAGCCCCGCGTCGTCTACGACACGCCGGTGCCCGCTCTGACGCCGGTGGAGGAGCACGAGGAGATCAAGCCGGACAACGCCGAGCCCCAGGACTACGCCGAGAGCACGCAGCAGGTGAGTCCGGCGCCGCAGGAACCGTCGACGACGCTCCGCACCATCATCCGCCCGGACAGCGAGGTCTACCACTCGGGCAGCAGCGGGATCCGCGTCACCTTCGGCTCTGAACAGTTGCCACCCAACAACCACAACAAGCGTAGTGACAAGGACGCGCCGACCGAGTTGGTTCCGAGCAAGCCGGCGATCCCGCCTCCTGGAGCGGCTAAAAGACCTCACGGCCCCTTCGCCCCCATACAGCCGATTCCTTCTCGAGGCAACTCGCCGTTCCCGCAACAGCGTGTCATAAACTCGTTCAGTCAACCTCTGGGCCCCTTCTCGGGTCCAGGTTCGTTCCAGCCTGGACCTCCACCGGACTTTGGCTTCCCGCCGCAGTTTATTCAGCAACCTCCGTCGCCAATTAGAAACCAGTTCCAGCCGATCCCTCCGAACCAGAGACAGCAACAGAGGCACCCTATAACGGTCCAGGGCCTGCCCGAGGTTCAGCAACGAATACCTTTCAATAATTTCGCGCCGCCACCACCTCGAATCACCATCAGCCGGCCCCAGCAGCCAGGACCTATCCAGTCGCTACCTCTGCCTCATCAGAATGTCCAGTTCCAGAATTTTGGCCAACAGCAACTCCCACCTGGCCAAACTCCAGCCAACTTCAACTTCGATCAGCAGCTCTTCTACAAGCAGCAGCGCGATCAAGAGAAACAGCGCTACATCGAGCAACAGAGACTGCTGGATCGAAGACAGCAAGATCAGAAGAGACAGCAGGAGCAACAGAAACAGCAAGAACAGTACAGGATCCTGGAGCAACAGCGTCGCAAGCAGGAGCAAGAACAGCAAAAGCTGAGGCAGAAGCAGCAACAACAGCAACAGTTCCAACAACAACAACAACAACAACAACATCATCAACAGCAGCAGCAGCAGCACCAGTACCACTTCGGGTCAACGCTCCTACCACAAACGCCATCTGGCGGGGAGATCTTCAAGGCCATACCGAAACTGGAGCAGCACTACGCTATCAGGGAGAATCCTCTTCATCCAGGACCCTTCCCGCCAAATCCTCAGTTTGCCGATGTATCTCAACACCGAACCCAACCAGGCAGTAACAGTAACAACAACAACAACAACAACCAATTCACCGGCAATTCGCTGTCCGTAAATTTGGTTCAGCAGCCTCAGCAGTCGCAAAATTCACCGAAGCAGCATCACTTCCAGCAGCAGAACCAACAGCAACGACAGCAGCAACTTCCACAAATACAATTCCAGTTACCGGTCCGTCAGCATCCAGCACCTCAGCAGACGACGCAGTCGCAGCAACAGTCGACCTTCCAAAACCAGCACTCGTTCTTCCTGCAAAACCTCCCCCCGCCCCAGCAGCAGCGACCTCAGCCGGAGATTCAACAGCCGCAGAGCGTGTCGTCCATCTGGTCGAGGCCCGTGTTCCAGGGAAAGAGCGCCGACCCGAACCAGAAGATCTACGCGACCCCTCCGACCAAGAACGACGACAACTCGAGGAAGCACTCGGCCTCGACGCCCAACAGCATCCGCTTCTCGGCGTCGACGCCCAGACCAACGGCTCCGACGCCAACTCAGCCGCCAACGACGCCGCTGACGACGACGACGAGCGCCTCGCCGAGGCACGAGGCCAAGATCCAGCAGAACATCGCGAGTCTGCCGGACGAGGTGCCGGACGACATCCGGGAGCAGCTGCTGAGCTCGGGCATCCTGGGCAACGCCGACATCCAGATCCTGGACTACGACAAGGTCGGCGGCATCAACATCGGCGACCTGCCGCCCGAGGCGCTGGCCAACTTCTACGGGGCCGGGGGCGCGGCGGCGACCGGCGCGGCCAGCGAGCCCGTTCCCCGGATCGCCAAGAAGCCCAAGAGCGCCGAGGCGCCGCCGGCGGAGCTGCAGGTCGCCTCGTCGTCGTCGCACCTCGTGGCGGGCAGGGCGCGCATCACGGACGAGGTCATGCGGCCCGGCGGCGTCGAGATGAAGGTGGTGCGCTTCGACCCGAGCACCGAGCACGGCCAGGGCGTCGCCGAGAGCCACATCGGCGAGAACGCGACGAGGCTGAGCAGCCCGGTGCTCGTGGGCCAGGAGACGCCCGGCCAGTACAACAGGTACCTGCCGCTCAAGGTCAGCGGCGCCTCGTTCCCCATACCCAACGCGCCCGAGCTCAGCGGCAAGAGGATCTCGTCGGTGGTGGTGCTCGCGCCCGTCGACTACAACTTCCAGCCCGGCCAGGACAAGGACGAGGCGAGCGCCGGCAGCAGGTACAGCCGCAAGATAGCCGGCGACGTGCAGGCCATCAAGTTCCTCGCCGGCGAGTCGCTCAAGCAGCTCGTGAGGAAGCCCTCGGCCGACAACTACAAGCGCTGGCTCGAGCAGGAGAGGCAGACCGAGCCCCAGAGGCAGTCCGTCGTGCTGCTCGTTACTTCGTGAGTATTCTCTTGCTTATCCATACTGTTCCAGTTGTTCAGCGCCAAAATGGACTCTGCGCGATTCCCACTTCCTCAATGGACTTTGGCTTTCTTTCTTCTCTGAGCGATGCACAGAGGACTTGTATGAACGATGACCAGGGTCAGAAACTATCTCAATCGCGATATGAACATCTCCTGTAGAATCTACTTCCTGGTCTGGGAATTCAGGAGTTTTTCAGAAAATGTTTCCTATCGTTCAGAACTTGGTCCATTTTTGCACCGAACCATTCGTACGTCCTTATAAATAGATCATTCCACTTTTGATATCAATCCTCGGGACCAAACTCGTAATTTAATCTAATGAGACCAACGTATCGCAACTAATGGAAATCTTTTTTGACAAAATCGTGGTCCAATCAGATTCTCCGCATGAAAAGAAAATCAATAGAAGTTCTGAAATTCCTCATCCGAATCCTGTAAAATCACTTTTTTGGACTGACTAACGGGACCGTGCGGGCGGAAATTGGATGTCAAACTCAAGAGACAACTCGGCGCCCAACCAATCAATGATCCAGATCATGATTTACTTACGCGGCATATCGAGTAGACTCTAATTATATCACAAACAGCCACTTATCAACTCGAGCACGAACAGTGTAGAGATAGGGAGTTTCTTCTTAGCAGATAATCGCGCGCTTTCTAAACGTCAAATTTTTTGATGATTTATTGTTCGAGAACCGTTGGCACGCGATTAGGAAACTGTTGCAAATCATGAGCTCGAGAGCGAGGATAGTTTTCAAAGTTAATCAAGCAAAAAACGAATACGAAAAAGGACTCTGTCCACTGTGGATCTAATGAGACGTTTAGACTGAAGCGGTGACTCAAGAGTCATAAATCCATCCTCGGTTTCTGATATTTGCCCAACTTTTTCAGCGCAGTCCATCATCGCACCTTAATACGCTCAATTTCTACTCGAGCCCGAGCAAAACTGTATACGGTGCACGAATTTTTCAGACATGGAAATAGCCCGCTCACGTGTCGCAACTTTTTCCCGCTATCGCATCGCGCTTCGCGATCTGCGCGCTTTCGTCCTCACCCCGACCGCGAGCGATGGATTATAGCGCACTCGTGGCTCGAGCGCACATTGGAGCGCGATTGCGACAAAACGTCTCACTTTTGCGGCAGCGCCGTGTGTATACGGGGCCCCCCGATGCCAATTAGAGCCGACCAACACAAGAGGAAGCCCCGTCCGAGACTCGCGCACGTAGCCACGCGATAGCTACCGCATGAGAAATTGATGCGAGCGCGAGCGAGGCTCCATAAGTCTTTCTAACGCGCGAGAGCGAGTAAAGGCTCAATCTCGCGCGATCGCCGACTCTGATCTTGCTCGATCTCGCATTGTCTTGCCCGATTTATGCGGCGCCGACTAAAGCAAGTGCAAGCGCAACGAGAGCTTGCGAGAGCCTCCGAGGGTCTGAATGTAATACAATATGTGCAATGATTCATGCGAATTTTGACCACAAGCGCGGATGCAAGATGTTACATCTTTCGGAATCTCGCAAGGAGCAGTGTTACAATAACTTACATGAAGATTGCTGCAGAATCCCAAGCAAAGTATTTTTATACGCTCCCTATATGAGCAATCACTTCAAAAGTTTATTCGAATCAATAGTTGGTATTCAAAGTTCACACTCGACTAAGTTGTTATTGACCAGTAAAATTAAATAACAAATAAAAATAAAGTAGAAGAGTTCTTGGTGCTAATACCAAACTTTCTGATCTAGATTGTGACGAGAAAAATTTTGGCGGGAGGTCTACTGCCTGATCGAAAGATGTAGGGTGAATTCTGGGGGCGAAAATAACCACCTATTAAAAGTGAACCCACAAGAGGAGGCTCTGAGGTTCGGATGACCAAACCTCACCAAAATTTTTTTACAGACTTGTATTACCAAAAAATAAAAGAATCCTGGTATCTCTGTCAAATGAGCCTTCTATTCGGAGATACAGACAAAACGCTTAACATTGCAAGTATACCTATATGAAAACATTATCGCGAAAGCTTGCAGGTTTGGTCAGTTCCGTGAACTCGCATTTTTCGCTCTCGCGAACATGGGAATTGACGCAGCAAATTTTCCGCGTGGATTTCATCTGATGCAATGATACTCTTCTAGGAAAAATTGCTTCGGAACATGTTTGAAATCATTTGGTGGGTGAACAGGGTGTCCACGGAACTGACATGAAAACCCCATTACATGCATAGGAGCACATGGCTCGAACCCTTATACACGCGTTCCGGACATGAAACCTATGGGGATTGGTTGGCTCAACTTAATACTGCAACGGAAAAATATTGCCGTAGCGATTATTTTTTTTATATCAAAATGAGAGGCAGAGAGTAAACGAGATACAAATCGAAACCGTCCACGGAACTGACATTTGGGTCCCTATTTATTCTATATAAAAAAGATGATAAAGAAGATCGGCTTGAAAATTGATTCCCAATTGTATTTCAATAGGATACGCGAGAAAAAATTTCCATGGAGTGGTTTCGAGCTTTTCTGTCAAGACGCGAGGTCATTTCATGATTTGCAAGTTTCCGCAATAATGCCCATATATGTATGTGTATGTGTGTGTATATACATTTTGACAGGGACCTATATCTGTAGGCAATGCTGATGTCTATAGCTGTATCTTCAAACAAAGTTCCCATTTTATGGAAATATTCTGGATTTTTTCATTTCTTGGTAGTACGAGTCTGTGAAAAAATTTTGTGAAGATTGCTGTCCCGGACCTCAGAGCACCCTTGTCATAGTCCACTATGGAACTAAACAACTCGTTCGTCAAGAACGTTAGTTGTTTTACAAATCGTGCAAACTGAGGATCATTGAACCAGAAATTTCGACTTGATTGCGAAGGTGCATTTAGGCATTTTTGCTAACAAATTTTCATGAAGAAACAAGTATTGCCAACTATTTTTCCTCACTTTTATCCATCCAGATTGGAACGTTGGGCTCTCATATTTCTTTTTGAATTTTCGTTGGCATATTGCAATGCTTCGCCGAGTTGGCTCGAACAATTATAATGATCGGATTAACGTTTCTGGGATACTCCTTTCAGAGGACTCGCGCCACGATGAACAAAATGCACCCAGCAGATGTTTATATGGTGTTCTAATAGATTTTTGTCAAGAAAAAAAAACGATAAAGCTAGCGAGGTCTGACGTAATCACTCCCGATTGAAATTCGGAAAGATCCCATGTACAGTACATTCTCTTGTATACCTGCATGAAACTTGATCAAAAAATTACCTATGGTCACACACAAGGTTTTCGTGGATCTACTGGAAAAAGCCAAATGAACGAAGTTATGATCTCGCTCATTTGCATGAGATATTGAGTCATATCACAAAGTCACACGCATTTGGTCGATAGAGCTTGATATTTTGCGCAAGTCGCCTGGTTTGATTTACATCGAAACGGAGGATATTCAATGGATCGTGCCTCTGATAGATTGCATCATCATAAGCGTTCCTTTGATTGCATCAATACATGTATTTTCCTTGACAGCAAATCCGATATCTTCCTATATGACGGCATTGAAATTATAGTTCATGGCGACTGTTCATTGACAAATAACACTCCTTTCAATCTTTATCTATTCAAGCGACCACTTTGTCGGCTTAAAAACATGATTGCATATTTACCACTCTGGAAGGGTTTAGTTTGGAAGAATCTATATTGAAAGGAAATGACACGATCGTCAATAAAAATTTCCTTTCACAAATGGCGATCATTGATGAAATTCCATACCATTTCAAATTCAAACGATGAATATCATCTCATCTGTCACTCGGTCAATGAATGTGCGCTGAAATGATGTGCTTATGAAATAGGTATTCCAGTGAGGACGGGTTGCTCATCAATTTTCGATTCTGGATAGTCGAAGAGCAAACCGTCAAAAGCACGCGAGCACTCAATGAGAAAGCTTTCAAGTCAAATTGTAAAGAGCTACTAATAAAAATTCAACAAGCGTATAGTCGTTTCTCATTCATAAACTGACAGCTCAAATTACGAAACGACCCAAAGAAGAGCAACAGTCAGCAGACCAACCGTGGAATTTCACTCGTTCCCCTCGCGATATGTAGCTATGTGGATGTTCCTGGCAAATCTGACAAATTTCGGCTACAAAAATGTTACGAGTCGAGATTCGATCAAGAAACCGACCGAAGAATACATTACTGTTTCCTATATTCGCAAACTTCTGGTTTATTGAGTAACCAGAAATAGACTACTGATGCTCCTCAAATCTCTAGCCTCACCCAAAGTTAGAAAACAACTTTTTTACCATGGTGGAGCCGAGCCACGACAATGACACTCGAGACTTTTGAAATTTTATTGTCTTTTTAGCCAATTTTGACGAAAGTATTTGAGAAACATTTTTCCCGATGCATCTTGGCCTAGATCTCGTCAAGAAGAAGCGCGCGGTTTTTGGAAAAATGAATCGATAATCAATAGCACCCGTAAGATATGGGAAATCTCCAAAGTCCAACATTTGATTTGAATGTACAGGAAAGAGAGGTAATATTTGAAGATAAGTAAAAATTGAGAATGAGGGGTATTGAAGAGTCGTTGGTTCCATTTTAAATATTCACATTGTTGGATGGTAGTTTTAAATAAGTATGCAAAATTTCAGATCCAAATATATGTTAGAGTAATCGTGGACCATACTAGCTTCTAACATGAAAACATTGACGAACAGGAGATGTCGTGTATTGAATTATTCAGGGGAGGGGGGGGGGGCTCAATAAAAGTTCCAGAAAAAACAATGACGATCATCAATCTAGTTCTCATCTAGGAGAATAAGAAAATGTGGAAAATATGTAGATTGGGATGATCTTTGAGAAAAATGAAGGAAAAGGGTAGTACGACGGTAACTTATTGATGAAAGTGTATGTGGGCGGAGGGAGGGGGAGGGGGGTCTAAAATGAGGTTTTTTGAAAAATTCGTAAAATTTCACACTAAAAAATTAAGAAGCAACATTCGGTAGGAATATTAGGAATTATGTAGTCGATGGAAGTGCAGAATTTGAAGTAAAAATATTAAAACCTGTAGAAATAGTGGTTACGTGAGTATGCATGCATCAACAAAGTATAAACTTACATCCATACAGACATGAAAGCACTGTACAATAAAGTAATTCTTAAGGATATAATGGAAGCTCTAGGAGAAAAAGAAAAGTACGGATAAAAAGGGTTTCGTCGTGTAGGATGACTTGGTGTATAATGTTTCACTTGAATTTTGATGATTATTACGGAGAAGAAAAGGGAAGGATTGGTAAATCGATATTGCATATGACTTTCCTCATTGAAAAAGCAAATCAATAGATTGAAAAATCCTCGGGTTGGGGAACCCAACATCCAATAAATTTATCGCTGGATGGTTTCCAATATTTC
>JAPYYZ010001059.1:0-16659 GCA_030522705.1 Eretmocerus eremicus
AAAAAAAGTAAGAAAAAACAAGCCTAGTTACGTTCCGCTCCGAGCCATAGAAGACCATGTTCTCGCTAGCGGAAGCCTTCCGCTAGTGGAGACTTTAATTACTCGGCCGCATGAGTGGTAAAAAATTTTTTATCCTGGTAATAAATTAGTAAGAAAAAGGTAAGAAAAAGTGAGCTAGGTCTGATGCAATTCTGCGACTTATCCTTCGCTAGCTTCAGGGACCCCAAACTTCGCTTCGGTTCTGACATTCTCGGGATGAAACATCATCACTAGTCAATCACCAACGCCCTACGCAAATGAGAACACCCTCAAGCAGGGACTGAGAATTGCAAAAACCGATATCTCTGATTTTACCGCTGCTATTGCCAGATCAAGCTTCAGTTATGACATAAATGGTTTGAAACGTGATCACTCCTCAATCCCCAACCCCCTACGGAGATGCGAACACCCCCATACGAAGGAATGAAAACTCCGAAAATCGATATTTCGGGTCCGAAGCCGCTGTCTCCGAATTTCACTTTGATGAACACTCTATCGGGATAGAACGTGATCAGCCGTCAGTTCTCGAACCCTCTACGAGAACGAGAAGATCCCCAAATAGGGTTTTGAGAATGGGAAGAGTCGATATCTCCGATCCAAAGCTGCTGTTGGCGAATTCCGCTTTAGTTGTAAAATCGTCGGAGTGTAACGTTATCTCTTGTTGACTTCAAATCCCCTACGCAAATGCGAACATCCCAAAACAGAGGGTTGGGAATTCGAATAATCGATAGCTCAGTTCCAGAGGTGTTCTCACAAAATTTCGCTTCGGTTATGACTTTTTCGGTATGAAATATAATCACTCGTCAGTTGCCAACCACCTCCGCGAATGCGAACTCACACAAACGGGGTCTTGAGAATTCAAAGAATCGACATCTCCGATTCAAAGATGCTCTTGCAAAATTTCACTTTGGTAATGACATTGTTGGGGTTGAACGTGATCACTCGTTAATTTTCGATCTGCTATGCAAATATGGCACCCCGAAACAGGATGTTGGGAATTCGAACAATCGGTATCTCCGATCCACAGCTGCTCCTGCAAAATTTTGCTTCGGTTATGACATTGTTGGGATAGGAGGCGGTCAGTTGTCAATTTCCAACAACTTACGCGGATGCAATCATCCTGAGCACGGTAACGAAAATTCTGAAAATCGATAACTCGGGCCCGATGCTGCTGCTGCCAAATTTTACTTTAGTCATGACATTATCAGGGTAAAACGTGATCACTCGTCAATTTCCAACGCCCTGTGCGAATGCGAACACTCCCAAACAGGGGTTAAGAATTCAAAAAATCAATATCTCCGATTAATAGCTACTGTTGCCGAATCTCGCCACGGTAATGACATTATTGGTGTAAAACGTTATCACGCGTCAATTTCCGAACCACCTACGCGGATGGGAAGATCCCCGAACAGAAATTTGAAAATTCCAAAAATTGATATTTCCGAGCCGAAGCTGCTGTTGGCAAATTCCGCTGCGCTGGTAATAGAACTCGAGTTGTTTGAGGACGAAATGGAACTGCTGAAGGAGTAGAGGAAATTAGGGAGATATGAGATCTACATCAGAGACGAATACACGGAAACGGGAGAGGGAATCAACAACTAGATTCAAACGATTGCAGAGGAAGAGAGGAGAAACGGGCTAGAAACGATGGCCGGCTATATAAAAATTTACGTGCAAAGACGCTGGTACTACTGGGACGTGAAGCAAGGGAAACTGATCAGCGAGGACAACATGAGGACGTTTCGGTAGCAACAAAACGAGAAACAAAGGGACGGGGGCCAAGAAGAAGGGTCCGATTGAAGTGATTACATGGAATGTTGCGGGGGTTGAAAAAATTTACAAAACATGGGATTTTTTGAAAAATTTTGATGTAATCTTATTCCAAAAACGTGGTTCGGAAAGTGCAACGAGAACAAAGTATTGAATGAAATGAGCAGTGATTCCGTTTGGGTAGCCAAACCTGCAAGCAGAGTGAATGAAAAAGGGAGGGCGAAAGGGGGGTGGTTGTTGGGGTAAGTCATATATGTAAGAATGAATCTGTGATAGAGGAGTGGTCGCACAGTATTGTTCTGACTACTGGTACCTCTGGGGTGAATATTAGGATAAGAATCATGACTGTATACAATAGTTCCAATAACCCTCATGCTTGAGAATCTCAGAGGAATTGTGAACGCTGGGGTTACTGCGGAAGAAAGCATAGTAATAGCGGGAGATTTTAATGCGAAGGTAGTCTCAAATCGGTAAAGAGGGAGAGGATTTCGGATCAAAGAAACTCGGAGGATGATTTTGTGGATGGAGAAGGCGGGGAATGGCTAGAATTTTCAGAACGTATCGATTCATGCGTGGAGTATGGGGCAGTGCATGGCAATGGAAGAGGCAGCTCAATCTTTACAGGAGACGGAGGAAACTCCGTAGTCGACTTAGTTTTAAAGTCAGGTGATTAGGTAGATCACCTGAAGGTGATTCCAAGAATCGAATCTGACCATCTGCCTGTCATGTTCGATCTGTGAAGTGGAATAGAAGATTCAGAGGGGCATTTGGAAGGAATAGGAGAGTCCAGAAAAATTTTAAGACTAAGGTAGGACGATAGCGAGAAATAGGGATATAGGGAGATACTAGCGGGGAAAAGGGACAACATTCCGGAGGCGGGAGGAGGTCAAGAAGAGAGGTGGGAAACACTCAAAACAGTCATTTGGGAAGCAGCAAATGAATTAGGGATGATAGTGAAAACTAAGCAGAGAAATAATATCACCAATCCGATAGAAAATGCTGAAAAAAATGAAAAAACAGAAGAAAATAGTGTGGAGAGCCTTGAAAGAATGGAGTAAGAGTAGACGACAAGAAGATTGGAATACCTTAATCAGAGGAAGAAAACATCGGAGGAAATTACAAGAAGAACTACTCAAGAGGGGAAAGGTTTAGGAGTGGGATAGGGTCAGAAAAGTTAGGAAAATCAGCGATTTCTGGGAAGCGATAGGCAAGTATAGAAAACAGAGGGGAAAAAAGGAGACAGAATCAGCAAACAAGCGTGGGTGACTCATTCCTGCAAGCGGCTTGGAGGTGACACCGATACTGGGATGAGTGGACTTCAAGTTGAGTGGGGCGAAGAGAAGGCAAAGGTTGGGATAGAGGAAGGGAGCGAAGAGTTGAACAGAGAGATAGAATATGGGGACGTCATCACTGCACTATAGCTGATGGAAAAGGGAAAGGCAGCTGGCAGGGACACATTGTAAAGGGGTTTTGAGGGAGGAAAAATGAATGATCAAATAGCTGTTCCTGCAAAGGCAATCAAAATGATGTATTGGCTATTAGTGTAAGTTATACAGACGGGGATGATGTCAAATATTGTACAAATCTATACTGGGGAATGAACTATCTATCTATGAGCTGAATATGAAAGGATATATATATGATCGTGTGAATGTATATATGAGTTATTCCAGTGAGAACCGTCGGGAGTCTGCACAGCGACCCCGCGGATTTTTCAATCAATTCTTCATATGGGATCCGGTACGGAAGATAGCACTCTCTTAAGATTTAGCTCATAAAAAAATTTTGGGTCACCGTGCCAATTTATCCAAGTTCGAAAGAAAGCCTCTCTAGACCTCCCTTTGGGAATTTGCCAAATCGGCTGAAAACATCTTAGAGTGGTCTCCAAGGTTACATTTCTTTCGTCATTTGGTCAATTTTCAGGAGAAAATTCAAACCCAGCCGAGAAGTTGGATCCGCTCATCAGGTTGCTGGAACTGTAGAACGAGAAACTTGCGATCTCTTACCTTCCTTGAAACGGCGGCGATCCTGAGCCATTCTGATATTCTTCAATCCACTTTAATTCGTTCTATTTGCCTCAAATCCACCTATATTTTCCATTTCCAAACGTCCAAATTGGTCCGAAGGCTATAGAGTTATGAATCCTTAAAGGAGGACATTGTTGCGAAAATGTCAATATTGACCTTGCTCGTATGGAATCTCTGAGAAGGAATCCGCACCAAACTTGGTGAAAATACTCTTTGACGTATTCCCTCACTTATGAAAAAGTTTTTGGGTTGTCCATTGGTCCGCGGAACGAGCTATGGATTTCAGAATGGCTGGAACTTTTGTAATTTTCCTGACGTTTTCAGAGCAAATCTGGGTCTCATAGTCGGACTCTCCTACGCATTCGCAAATATCACCTGAATGTCGATAGATTGAGAAGAATCGGAGATATAGCCATTTTATAATGAAAGAAATCCAAGGTACCGAAACGTAGAGCCCGGGACTGCCTTGGAGACCCTTCTAAGCTTCGTACATGTCTATCTCAGGTTGTACTTCATCAATCGACATCCGGAATCGCATTGTGAAGGTCATAGATAGTACTATCAATTCCATCCTACTGGATACTTCAGAGGTAGAAGATCCACGCGCATGCGCAGGTAAAACACATTTCATAGATCACAATAGCAGTTGATAGAATCATCATCGGGCAAATACAAGATTCCTGGACATTGACGCAAACTGCGCCTCAAAACAAATTGTGATCGATAACCGGGAATGGTGATGAATTTTGACTCGCAATACACAAGCAGACGGGAACTAATATTTGACCGATAACAATTCAATTGTTTGCTATTCCAATTCATGAAACGCGTGTCACCTGCGCGTGCGCGTGGATCTTTGACTTCTGGACTATCCAGTAGAAAGGAATTGATAGTACAATCCATGACCTTCAAGATGCAACCTTCCGGATGTATAGATTGATGGAGAAAAACCTGGGATAGGCACGCATGAAGCTTGGAATGGTCTCCAAGGCAATCCCGGGCTCACGGATCCGGTACCTTTGACTTTGTTCTATTGTAGAATGGCTATATCTCCGGCTCTCAATCAATCCACATCTGAGTAAACGCATTTTGGAGATCATTTTAGTGGCTATCGTGGAAGAATACTCTGAGAGTTGTAGATGTCGGCGCATGTGGGAGAGAGTCCGACTATTAGACCCAGATTTGCTTTGCAAACGGCACAGAAACTACAGAAATTCAAGCAATTCTGAGATCCATAGCTCACCTCAGGGGCCAATATACGATCCAAAAACTTTTTTGTGAGAAGGAAGATTCTCCCGGAAGTATTCAACCGAGCTCGAAGCGGATCCCTTCTTGAAGATTCCTGTACGAGCAGGGTCGGTGTTGGCATTCTTTGAACAAGGTCTTCCTTAAAGTGGTTATAACTCTGAGGCCTCCGGACCTATTTGGACGTTTGAGAATGGGAAATTTAGATCTCTTTAAGGCAAATAACGGTAGATCATGGTATATTGCAATGGCTCTAAATGGTAGGCATTCCAAAACAGGTGAAAAATCGTAAAATTCCTGTTTTATAGTTCCAGACACCAGATGAGCGGATCCAACTTTTGGGCTGGGTTCGAATTTTCTCCGGAGAGTTGACGTGAAGACGAGAAAAATGGAACCTCGTACACCATTCGAAGATGTTTTCAGCCGATTTGGCGAATTCCTGAAGAAGGATTTGGAAAGGGCTTTCTTTGGAACTCACAAAAATTTCCACGGGGACCCAAGATTTTTCTTCCAGTTGAAACTTTGGGGAAGTACTATTGTTGGTACCTTCTTCCATACAGAGAACCGAGGAAGAATCCACGGAGGTGCTGCGCAGACTTCTGAGGATTTTTGCTGGGATGAATGTAATATATGGAAATCTTGAATATGATGATTAATATTCCCACATACCGACGCGGCCCGCAGTTCGTGCAAGTTTTGGTGCCCAGCTGTCCTGCCTTACGCGCGAACGCGCTAGAATGGCAGGCCACGTTGGAATTGTTTGTACGGGGGGCCGAGAGACAGACGACTCGGCTACGGTGACTCACACCCGTTTGTCGACTGCTCCACGTCGCACAGTGGGCGACAACAGTAATTTCTGGCGATAATCGTCGCCACGCGAGTATTTGAGCTATCGATATGATTTAGAATGGATTCTTTTCATCCTTCCCAGCTCTACACGATGTGCTGGCGAGGAATTTGATCAGAGCCATTCTTTATCGTCGGAATAAAGTAATAAGCCAGACTTGAGCAGAATCAGAAGGCTATCACACAGACTGGTTAGTAGGGGCTGGTCTTGAGCGACTTATGCCATCATGGAAATGATTTCAATGCCCTCTGAGTGATGATATCTATCATTTGTGACCAGGAAAAGGTCGGGGGTAGCCGCCGAGGATGTGTAGGGTCGACTTTCGTCCAGATCATCCGAGAAAAAACTACAAATCGAGCGCTATGTTTTGAGTTATGAATCCGTCCTTGCGCCACCTCGAAATCAGTTGACATACCTTCTGCCATCGGATATTCTCCATTTGAGATCGATTAGAGATTTGGGGATGGCCGTCAAGGTCGCCGAGATAGCTTTCAAAAAAGAATCCTCCAGCCAGATGTGGGCGAAACTGACTGAAAATGACGAGTTCATCGACACAGGTGGATTTTGATATGAAGTTGATCTCGTGCCAACCTCAAAGGTTTTGGATTACATTCCGGCTTGCATTACATCATAGCTTTTGCCATTCGATATCTTCCATTTGTGACAAGAGAGTGGTTTGGAAACGGCCGCGAGAGTCACCGAGATCAATTCGAAGGAAGATTCCTCGCGTCAGATACGGGCGAAATCGACTGACTATGTCGAGTCCATCGGTGCGGGTGGATTTTTGATATGAGATTGATCTCTTGCCAACTAGAGACTAATTGGATTACATTCCGGGTATTATTGACTATTATTTGCGACCAGATGAAGGATCGAGGACTGCCGCTAGAGAATCTGGGAAGCTGATTCAGGGCGAAATTTTGTTGATGATCACAGCGCACCCGTAGGCAGTGATAGATTTCCGAAACAGATTTGTCCTTGAGCGATTACCAAAACACTTGTGATGCTTTTCGGGTGACGATATTTATCATTTGGGACCAGGTGGAGAGTCAGGGGTAACCGTCGAGGATAATGAGGGCAGATTTTCGTCCAGATCTTCGGAAAGAGAACCATAAATCGATCGCGATTCATGGACTCGAGCTATAAATCCGTCCTTGTGCCATCCTGAAATCAATTGCCATAACTTTCGCCATCGGATATCTACCATCTGTGATCGAATAGAGGTTTGAGAACGGTCACCAAGGTCGCCGGGATCGATTGAGTGGAAGAATCCTCAAGTCAGATTGGGACAAAATTGAGTGACAATGTCGAGGCCATCGGTTTGGGTGAACTTTAGGTATGAGATCAATCTCGAGCCAACTCCAAAGTTTTTGGATTCCGTTTCGGGCCTCCTTATCCATCATTTGCGACCAGATGGAGGATTGAGAACTGCCGCCAGAGAATCTGGGGAGCTGATTTAGGACAAGACTTTGTTGATGATTACTACGCACCCGTAGGTGATGATCGATTTTCGACCCGAATCTGTCATTGTGCCACCGCCAAAGTACTCGAGACGGCCCTTGGCTGGAGGTATATAGCATTTGTGCCCAATAAGATGGGTAAGGAATAGCCGCCATGATCGTGGGGGTAAATTTCGGGATGAATTGTGAGAAGAAATCAACGGATTCATGACTGATTAGGGATTAGGATCATGGAATCATACTAGTGCCAGATCGTAGAATCTGGAAATACCTACAATGATCGAGAACCTTTTATTTGCGACCGGGGAGAGGACTGGGATTCACCATCGAGATGGCCGGGATCGACTTTGGGACGGATCCGTCATGTCGCTCTCTAGCCATCAAACTGACTGGTCTGTAAGGATGGATTCCGATGATGTATCTCATCTTGTGCCAACTCTAAAGGTGTTCCAGTACCTTTTGGACATTTGTATCTATCATTTGCGTGTAGAAAGACGACTGGTAAATGCCGTCAAGACCCCGGGCGTCGATTTTGGGCCGGTTGCTTCGAAAGAAGGTCGCAAATTCACCACAAATCACAAATCCGGCTGACGAAATCATCCTTGTGCCATCTCGAGAACACCGGGAATGTATGCTGACATCAGAGACCATTCCATTGCGACCACGCAGAGCACTGCAAATGGCCGTCAGGATTGCTCCAACGACGGGTGTCGCAATCCAGTCTCATGTGGGGAATGAGACGATGCCGATGAGGATCGATCCAATGCATGGAACGATCTCGTGCTGACTCATGATAACTCGGAATCCATTCCAGACATTCTCGTTCATCATTTGCGGCCGGATAAAGGCTCGAGCATGGCCGCCAGGAATGCTGGGAGGTCGATGTTAGAGAAGGTTATGTTATATGTCTGCTGCAAATCAATGAGCGGTGACGGGTTTCCGACAGAAGTTCGTCTCTATGCCACCACCAGAATATTCTAGCCAGTTCTCGGCGAGGAACCCGTAGAGTTTGTGCCCAAACAGGGAATTGGGAATGGTCGTCGAAATTGAGGAGGTCGATTTTGGACCGGTTTCGGTAATCGTTCCCTTTAATACACCGATAATCCCGAATTCCGGTCACAACTTCGTCCTTTTTGATTATGAGTGGAGTTATAGAATCTCATCGCAGGAACCGGCCAAAAGTGATCCCCAGGATCTTGGCGGGTTTTCCAATCCTCTCTCTGGACGCGAACGATAGACGATGATCCTCATAACGTGTTCTATGTGGTTCGGAGTTGGCGAGAGATCGAATTCATACTGGGAATCCATCCTCATCAGCCTAGTTAGTCTTTTACTCAGAAATGACCGGACAGTTCAGTCCTAAAGTCGATCACATCCCTCCTGGCGGCCATTCCTAATCCTCTCCGTGGTCGCAAATGGAGGTTTTTTGTAGACAGAATGCCTCAACAATTTTTTCGAGTCGGCGCGAGGACAGAGTTGTTACCGGAATTTGCGATTATTAGTTGAGTAATAGGAAACCATCACCAGAACCGGCCCAAAATGAACCACCACGACTCAGGCGGCCATTCCCAATACCCTTTTTGGGCACAAACTCTACGGGTTCCTCACCGAAATTGGCGAGAGTAATGAGTGGTGGTATAAGGACAAATTTCTGTCGAAAATCCATCGACGCTCATTGATTTGCAGCTGACATATAACATGACCTTGTCCGACATCGACCTCTCAGCGTTCCTCGCGGCTGTTCTCGGGCTTGTATCTGACCACAAATGATGAACGATGACGTTCGGTATGTCTTTCGAGGGATTTTGAGTCGGCCCGGGACCGTTCTATGCATTGAATCGACCCTCATCGGCATCGTTTCATTCTCCACACGAGACTGGATCGCGATACCCCTCATGAGAGTAATCCTGGCGGCCATTTGCAATACTCTCCATGGCCGCAATGGATAGGTCTTTGATGTCAGCATGCATCCACGGTATTTTCGAGATGGCACAAGGATGACTCCGTCAGCCGAATTCGTGATTTATGGTGAGTTCGTGACTTTCTCTCAGAGAAACCGGCCCAGAATCGACACCCGGGGTCTTGGCGGCATTTACCAGTCGTCTATCTAGACACAAATGATGAATCCGAATGTTCAGAACGTACTTCAACATCTTCGGAGTTGGCACGAGATCAAATCCAGTATCGGGGTCCATCCTCATCAGTCCAGTACGTTTGATGGCTAGAGAGCGACATGACAGATCCGTACCAACGTCGGTTCCGGCCATCATGGCGGTCAATCCCAGTCCTCTTCCTGGTCGCAAATGAAAGGTTTTCGATCATAGGATCCAAAGCTTTTCATTCTCAGGTATTCCTAGTATTTCCAATCTGGCACAAGTATGATCTCATGATTCTAATCCATAGTTAGTCATGAAGCCTTTGCTTCCTTCCTTACGATCCGTCCCAAGAATCACCCCCACGATCTTGGCGGCTATTTCTTACCTTCTATCTGAGTGCAAATGCCAGATCCCTCTCGCCAAAGAGCGCTTAGAGTACTTTGGCGGTGGCACAATGACGAAATCGAGTCGAGAATCCATCACGGCCTCCGGGTGCGCAGTAATCATCAACAAAATTTTGCCCTAAATCAGCTTTCCAGATCTTCTAGCGGCAATCCTCGATCTTCTATTTGGTCGCAAATAATAGACAATGATGCCCGAAACGTAATCCAAGAACTTCGGAGTTGGCACGACATCAATTTCATATCAAAAATCCACCCGTGCCGATGAACTCGTCATTTTCAGTCAATTTCGCCCAAATCTGACTCGAGCATTCTTTCTCGAAATCGATCTCGGTGACCTTGGCGGCCATCCCCCAACCTCTATTCGATCACAAATGGAAGTTATCTGATGGCAGAGGGTATGACAACTGATTTCGAGGTGGCTCGAGGACGGTTTCATAACTCGAATCGATGGATAGCGCTCGACTTGTAGTTTTTTCTCCGATGATCTGGACGAAAATCGACTCTCCACATCGTGGGTGGCTACCCCCGACCCTCAACCTGGTCACAAATGACAGATGTCATCACCCAGAGGGCATCAAAATTATTTTCATGATGGCACAAGTCGCTCAAGAGGAGCCCCTACTATCCAGTCTGTGTGATGGACCTGTGATTCTGCTCTAATCTGGCTTATAACTTCATTTCGACTATAAAAAATTGCTCTGATCGAAATTCCTGCCAGTACATCGTCTAGAGCTGGCAAAGACGGAGAAAATACATCCCGACGTACCGATAGCTCGAATACTCGCGCGGCAACGATTTTTGCCAAGAATTACTGTTTCCGCCCCACTGTGCGTCGGCTTTCTTCAGACACCCTATCAGACAATTTCGACGCGGCCCATAGCTTGTGCGAGCTCAGGCGCATTCTTATTCTTGGGAGGAAGCTCTGTGCACGAGCTCGCTTGGGTCGCGGCCCCATCAAAGCTGTTTGAACAAGATCCGAGAGACAGCTGATGCGACTCCCGCTCAGTGAATTTTGATCCGTCTCGATCGAGCTTCCGCGTGCAGTTCTCCATAGAAGACAGATCCGTGCGAGGAGGCGCACTCGAGTCGCGGCTGTTGGAAACTCATGAGCGAGATCAGAGAGCTAGCCGATGTGGCGCAACAGACAGGCTCACGCGACTCGAGCGGGCACCCGCGCGCGAATCTGTCTCCTATGAACAACTGCGCGCCAAAGCTCGATCAAGACGCCAGCCACATCAAGATTTGTTGTGCAAGAAGCGCGTCAGCTGTCTCACGTATCTCGCTCAACCAGCTTTGACGCGGCCGCGACCCGAGCTAGCTCGTGCACAGAGCCGTCTCCTGGGAAGGAGTGCGCACCCAAGTCCGCTCGAACCGCGAGCCGTGTCAAAATTGACTATGAGGGCCGAGAAAGAGATATGATATGATATGACACTATGTATGATTCATCCAGACTATGAGGTATGACTCTATACAGCCCTGATAAGATCTACAGAATTTATAACATTTGAAAAAGAATCCTTATACTAGATCACAGGGGAAAAACATTATGTCTGAGTGTAGTATCGTTGATGTAACAGATTAGTATCATACTTGATATACTTCGAATAATACAGAGTGAATATGACGCAGAGATTGAGGAGCTTGAAGTTTTCATTCGAATGATATGAGATGCAGACTCAGTATTCACAGTCAACGGTAACTTGCTCAGGCCAAGACGATCGCTATGCAGAAAATCGGGAAGGAATCGCTTCACCTACTCAGTAAACTTTCTAATAGATTTTCGTTAGGGAGGGGATTGATTACCAAGCTCTCTCTTGAAGCTCTTTCACGCCATAACACAGCTTTCTCAATGATAAGTTTTTCACGAATCATGGTTATGAAGCTATCCAGGAACTTGAGTTGAAAGGTCGTGTCGAGAGTTGTCGAATTGATGAAGGAAGATACGGTTATATGAGTTTTTAAGTATATCAGTGCAAGAAGTTGCATAAAACAAGGGTGGTGGTGTGTGCCTAGTTGATATACGCAGGTTTGAGGCATCAACTCTGAGGCGAAATAAGTTGGCAAGATACGAGGGCTGTTTTAAAGATATCACTCTGAAGGCAAGTGAGGCCAATGAGTACTTACGTTGATTTTCAGTAGTAAACCACCTTAGCGCCAGACGATACGGCGTAACGGGAAAGGCCCATGGAGTATCCCCATGGACGAAGCAAACAAAAGCATTTTGAAGCCGTTGAAGCATCAGATTCTGCCCTTTCGGAACGTCATTGTAAACGGCGTAGGCATAATCAAAGTATGGCATAATAAGCGATTCGACTAGTCGCAGCTTGAGTTTTCCAGATAGTGCATGCTCATGACAGCGTAGCTTATACAAGCCTCCATGTACTCGATACGATAATAAGTTCACTCGCTCGTCCCAGTTCAGAGTACGCTCGAGCTGAATACCGAGGTCACACACTTGACCAGAGTGAGGTATGGTTATCCCGTTGATAACTATAGCGGGGAGGGATAAGAAGTTGATGAATCCAATATGTATCGAGCCACCCATGATCATGAATTGAGTTTTTCCTGGGTTAAGTTCGACCAGGTTGCGCTGGGCCCAGTCATATACCCGATTGGCATCCTCAATCAACTCGCGAATACATTCATCCCAATCTGGAATGTGACAGTGAGTATAGATACGGGTATCGTCCGCGTAGATACTGTGTTTTGAATGGCGCAAGACACGAGGAAGGTCCTTAATGAAGATAGTGAAGAGCAGTGGACCGAGAACACTTCCTTGAGGGACACCAGCGAAGGTATCAATCGGTTCAGAGAGAGATCCATTTCCGTCGCGTACCGGATAGGTAGCTTGGAAACCATTCGATTACAGTATCTTCACAATTTAGTAAGCAGAGCTTCTTAAGAATAAGTTTATGCGGGACAGTTTCAAATGCTTTCGAAAAATCGAAAAGTAACAGAAGGGTGACCATGTATCGATCAATGCTCAGGCGCACTCCTTCGGTGAAACCCAGTAAAGCTGTTTGTGTTGAAAGATAAGGTCTGAATCCAGATTGCTGGTCATCGAATAGTTCATCAGATAACAGATATGATAGAAATTGCTTAAGGATAATACGCTCGAATAATTTCGAAATCTCAGAGTGTATAGCAATTGGACGCGTGTCCGATGGTGTTGAGGCTTACCGGCATACGGCTTCTAACATAGACGTTGAAATATGATCAGCTCCTGTACAATTCTTAGTTGCCTCAGCGAGAGCCTCGTCAACGTCATTACTAGTAATAGGTGCAAACCAAAATTGGCTTGGAATAGCATCTGACAACGGGATGCCCGGAATTTCATCCACATCAATAGGTTGAACTGCCGGGGTGTTATGTGAGATGGCAGCATGGTGTGCATCCAATACTTGAGGTGAAAATTATTTGAGGGGAGGAGGGGATTTCGGTGTTGTAACACCTATGGCACCAAGTTCCTACCAAAGATTTTTGGGGTCGTGGAATGTTGTAGTAAGGAGGATAGATATTCATTCTTGGCGACATCAATTTTGTTACTGATATCAGACCTAAGTTTCCTATGCAACAAAATGTCGCAAGGCCTACCCCCACTCTTGGCGCGTCTATACGCTGCATTTCGCGTACGCAAGAGCGTTTGAATGTCATTTGAGACCCACGGCTAATGCTTTGGCTGTAATGTGATGTTCCTGTGAGGAGCGTGACAGTTGGAAGTATCGAGAGTAGTATTAGAGAGTTGAAGTGCTGCACATGAAACCGGGTCTCGGCACTCAATCGAAGAGATTCAGGCTAATCAAGTCGTGACCTGCTGCAATGGGTATGTCCGTTTTACTATACGATCGAACCAATTTCAGGGATGGGACGATAAACAAGTCTAACCTCGTATCACTTTGCATACCATTAGAGTATATAACATAATGCGTTGATTCTGATGGGACCACTCCCAGACTATTAGCTCGCAGGAGATCTCGAGAATAACCAGAGTCTGGATGTTTTTTATGCATATGAAAGTTGAAGTCTCCTGTTATAGTGAAATGAGAGTAACTAGGTAGAAGTTGAGAAAGGGTTTCAAATAATGCAATGGGATACGCAGCACTTGGCCGAAGATATACGACTATAATGAGAATCTTAACTGTGCGAAATTTGATCTGAACAATCATGTACTCTGGAGTATTGCTATATTGAGGATCCGAGCAAGCTACTATTTTTGAACGATAACAATCACGAACATAAAGAGCAACACCACCTCCTTCTCTACCGACCCGATCATGACGAAGGAGATAGTATTTATTGAGAGCAAAAGTAGAATCAGATTTTTCGGGGATCAGGAAGGTGTCACAAAGCGCTAATGCATCAAATTCTTTGGAGGTTGGAAGGAGAAATTCAAGATCATTGGAATGTGTGGGTAGCCGGTTGATATTGCTGTGACGAACTGTAAAATAACGCTTGGATTTGGAGTCGTGCGCCTGAACAAACGCATTTCAGCTACCATATTGGTTTTGGAGTTGATTCGACTGAGATTGGGGCGGTTGGCATTGTTGAGGTAGAGTATGAGATTGATATTGGTGGTTTGACTGCGCTTGATGGGGGAATGTTTGCAGAGGAGGATCAAGTTGTGATTGATTCGGAAAGTGCTGAGTAGATGAGCCATACGGAGGAGAAGGAGATTGCTGACTATTTTGAAGGGGTAACTGTGAAAGTTCAGATATAGGCGAGGTAGACTGATAAGGTGGCTGACTTTCACGCGGGGGAAGTTTGAGCAGGTCTGATACGAAATAGACAGGTACAAGTCGAGAATCACGATCAGGGCGCATACAAACAACAAGATTTCGAACAGTAGGGCGCATAAAGCCGAGTTCTTTGGCTTTGGTCTTCGCTGCACGGAGAAGGTCATGTGTAGGGCGAGGCCAAAGTGGGGTGACGAAGATTCTCTGGCTGCCTCCATCCGCAAAAATTGACTGAGCTGTTTTATCCTCCAATAAGTGAGCCCGAGACGTAATTCCATTCCGATGGAGATACGAGTTTGACCACGATGGATAGAGCGCTCTCTGCTGGAGATGCATGTTGCAATATCGAAGACGCCATTGGGAGAGGAGGTGAGGGCCAGATTCGGCTTGAAGTTATATACTCCAGATGCTCATGGGTACCCATTGCTGCGAATACGAGTTTAATTGCTTCGAGACTCTTGTTTGTAGAATTTCTGGGGATTCCCAAAATGCGGAGCTCACACGAGTCAGTAAGGATTTTGTTTGAACTAACATGTTGGACAGCTTGTTGAATCTCAGAGAGCTGGGTTCGAGCCTCTTGATCAGCTTTTGCAGTTGGACTTCCAAGATTATGGAGCCGAGTCGAGAGTTAGATGAGCTGATTATCAATTGACTTTTGAAAAGGTTGAAACTGTTCATTATCCCACGAGGCAAACAAGTCAGACATTTGATTCATCCTAACTGATTCTGAACAAAAAACTCTAACCGACCGCGAATCCGATGAAGACAGGGGAGAAAGTTCTAACGGCAAACGTTTACGACTGTTCTCGGGTAATAAAGCTAGAGGGGGGGGGGAGTTCTTCGTGGCACTGGTATGGGTTCGGAGGAGCGAGTTTCTGCCAAGTTGTCTTGCGGAGAGACTGACGACGTAGTTTGCAAAACAGTCGATTCTAATTGAGGATGGGGTGGGGAGTGTAAGTTATCACAGATTGCGCACTGATAAAGACCAGTATTCCTACGCCAGGGACCTTCGAGACGGGGACGATGAAAAATTCTACTGCGCAACATGCATCTGCAATATGACCTTGAGCCTAGAGTAATCTCAACTTTACATGTAGGACAAACCCGATCATTCATAACGAGCGAATGTGATTAAGTGTGACTCGAGCATCGATGCACAAAAATGCAAATATAATACATCAATTTCTGAGAGCACAACTGTGAAAAATGACGCGCCGGCTGATGGGCTTGCGTACATGTACGATGTGAACTAATGAAATAGGTGTGAACTGGATATGTATGAGGATGTCATGGGCCCGGGATAATTGCGCCGCGATATAAACAAACTCTGCTCGTAATCGCGGTTCAACAAACTAGGCTATATAAATATCGTACAATAGCGCGCGATTACTCAATCATATCTGCATGTAGAATAGCAACAGGAAGAAAGTCATGCAGTTTCAAAAGAATGAGGAAATTCGTAAACACTGACACTCTCACTTACATACACTCCAATATTCACTCAAGTCTCACTTCGTAATGCCGCAGCGCGCATCAACTCTGTTGTATGATCTCGTAAACCCGACCAGATGCATACACTTGAGCAGGCCTTGTTGTCCTTGCTTTTTCCATTCATTGACTGCTACAACAGGAATCCACTACTGATGAAAAATCGGATGATGATAGCTGCACGATGTCACTCGAAGTTCAGTTTCATGTTTGCCACAAGCAAGATGAACAACATGGCGACGATGTGTAGATACTAGGTCTTGGAGTTCGGGGAGGCAGGAATCCTCTCACCCTGGCTCAGAAGGTCGAGCCGTGCCGTTGATGCTCGATCAAGTGAAAGCCAGCATGTGGAGGAACGCCTGCAGAGTGTTTTCTCCCTCCCGTCCGTGCTGCCCACTTACCAGAGAGAGAGAGAGATAGATAGATAGATAGATAGATAGATAGATTTCCGGCCCCCTCTACGGTGTGCATAACCTTGACGAGGTGAGGGGGCTTTTCACTAAGAAGCACACCATCCGGAATCCTGAGATGATATCTGTCCCAAGATGAC